>JAHUXG010012632.1:0-25741 GCA_020740815.1 Sciurus niger | reverse complement strand
AGACATTGGAAAAAACCTTGTGATATGATGTAGGTATTTTGACTTTGGAGTCAGACACAGTTCATTATAAGTCCCAGCCCACCTGCTTATTAGTTGTGGAAGTTTGTGCACCAGAAGAAACAGATATTACAGCCGGGCCTTCAAGTCTAAGTACAAATTGCCAAATAAGTTTGCATTTAATGTATTTAAACAATAGAGTCAAGACTGTGGAAGATTGCAGGCTATGTGACTTTAACCTCTTTGACTCCCCCACCTTCATTTTTATGCTGTCTGATATCTGTAATGGGAAAGAACCTATGACCAGTATGAAGTGGGAAATTATGATCTACTTTTGGACACTTCCTGGTTGGAGGTTCCTGCTCCCACTCAGGACACTGTTTCTTCTACTTAAGGAGTCTGAGGAGAAATATTAGTAGAAAACTGTATCCATCAACTCCATCATATAAAGAGAACAGGCTCTTTAAGTCCCTGACATCAGGGGACTCATAGCGCTCAAATCTGGAATATAGCTTCTGTGAACTGAGTTACAATAGAGTCAAAGTTGAGGGTGTAGTTCTCAAAACACACATACTTTATTAGCAGTATTTTATTAATTACAGAAAATATTCTGGATATGCCAGGTTATATTATTTATATTAATTTTAACTGTTTCTTTTTATGTTATTAATGTGAATACTAGAAATATTTTAATTATCCTTGGGCCTTCTGTGTTGTTTGCATTGGACATTGTTGCTTTAGGGGTTTAATTCCCAGTTCAATGTTCAGTCTGTCTCCTAAACAAGAACAGAAAGCAGAAAAGTCAAATGGAATTTTATAGTAATTGTCATTATATTAATTTCATTCATGATTGATAAACAGGATTTAACCCATAAAATGAAATGATCTTATGTGCAACGTTAAAAGCAAATGTTCTGCTGACTGGGCTAGATTCCACTTCGGGAAGAAAATCTTGCCTTAAAACAGAAGCAGTCTGAGACTCTGAGGTGCAATTCCCTGACCTCAAAAGAAAAATAGAAATAAAGCTGCAACCAACAAACCTGTCATTCTGGCTTTATTAATGCCTGAATTGGATAATACTCCCTGTCACTCAAAGAAAAAAATAAAAAGACTCACTGGACTCAGACTCAGGGGGTGCGGTCTGAAGCCCTGTCCAATCAGGAGTAGTTAGTGAGAGCTATTCAATGCTGTGTGCAACCAGGGAGGAGGGGATGGCTTCCACAATCTGGCTGGGGGTCCTTTTCTCCTGAGTCCGCCATTTTTGCCTTTTGGCTACAGGCTTCACCCTCATCCCTTGGAGTCTCAGTTTACTCTACTGTGCAGGTGCTGAAGATCCCTAGGAACAGGCCTGTGTCCAAGACACCAGTAAATGGTAAGTGTGCAGTGGCATCAGGAACCTGGGGAAGGAGATTGGGGGAGGGAGACTTTTGGAAAAGTGGGACCGGCTGTGGCGGGAACAGGGGCTAGCAGTTGGGGATTCTGGGCAGTGTCTGGAGGCTGCAGACCTGAGCCCTCCTCTGGGGCAGTACCCCTCAGTCCTACTGGCCATTCAAGTGGGGAGCAGATCAGGGGAAGAGATCCTTTGCCACCATTCTTATCTTCCCAGGGCATCCTCAGGTCCTACCTTAAATACTATCTTGCAGGTGTGTGCCTGCAGCCAGGTCTTCCCAGATGCTGGTGATTGACTGGTGGGATGATTATCATAATCATATCCCCAAATCATTTTCCTGCAGAAGAAGAGCTGTGGTCTACAGGAACCTAGCTTCCTCCTGAGCTAACTTATTGTTCATTTTTACTTTCTTTTCCTTCACTTGCTTTTTTCTTTCTTTTTCTTACTGGAAGTTGAACTGAGGGAAGATTTAACACTGAGCTATATCCCTAGTACTTTTTATTTTTACTTTGATACAGAATCTAGCTAATTTGCTGAGATTGGCCTTGTTATGGTTTGATTCATCTGGACTTTTATATTGCAATGAAGTATATAATTTTTACATACATATGAATTTATATATGGATTTTGTTTATATTGTGATTCCTTATTGTAATAGTATAGTTTCATAATATACATGAATGTCAGGTATGATAAGTATTTCTTTTGCTCTTACAATTGAAAAATTTCTTGGCTAATGTTTTGTATAATCTTGTGGATGAATTTAGAACTTTATACTTTGGTTTCTTATTTCATTAAAAGAAAAGCATGTTAATATTTTATTATTGCATTATAGTTATACATAAAATTTGGGTTCATTTTGACATAATCATAGAAGCACGGAATATAATTTGCTTCATTTCAGTACCCAGTAGTTCCCCTTTCCTTCTCTGCATCCCTTCCCCTCTTCCATTTATTTATAGATTTTTAAAAAATCATTGCTTCATAGATACACATAAAGATAGAATTCACTGTGATATATTCATATATGTACATAGCAAATTTGGTAGGAATATATTGTATTTTAATTTTGGGGAAATTTTTCATTTTTGTAATGAAGAGTTTTATCATCTACACATGGGATGTGTAATTGAGTCTTTAATGAGCATCTGATGATTTTCATTGTTTTATAAAAGCTATGTCCATTCTTTCTGAACATGTATACATGTGAAATACCCATGCATATTACACCTACATAAATTAAACAAGGTGTTTTATACTATTTTAAAAACTGGATATACTGTGACCAAAATGTGACTGGCCCTTAGTAGTTTTCTTTGAAGTTATTATTTATCTCTTCCAAGATGTACATTCTCTTGTACCATCTCCCTTGGTTACAAGGTTGAATACTGTTGTGTCCTTACATTATCATAGTCACATATGCTGTCATTTCAGGGAGTCTCTGTAATGGGGAGTATGATATATCTTCAATAGCAAAACAGTTTCCACAATTAGATAACTTAAACTCTTCTCAAGTTTATAAGTATTCACTTGTTTTATATCTTCATCAATACTATTTGATTTTTTTCTCTGATGGAATTTTATTTTATATTTCTCTAATTTCTAAAGATGTTGAAATTTTTATGATTATTGAACACTTAGATATCTTCTGTATTAATTGGCAGTTCAAGGCTCATGTTTGCATTTCTTTGTAGTTTCTGGCATCAAACATATGAAAATGAATCCAAAAAGGCAGATAGAGTTTCATTTCAAGAAAAAAAGGGTAATAATTATTTAAAAAATTATTTGCCTCGTGCGGTCTCTTGGTCCAGCTGAAACCCACCAAATATTTGAGGAGGGTGTAGAAATGGAGTTGAAGAAAAACCTCCAGAGATCAGTTTCAGAGAACTTGTTCAACTTTATTGTAACATGGGCAGGCTTATATCATCAAGCAGTCACTGGGAAGAATATCTCTGAGAGTTGTTGGACCTAATGGAATTACAATGTGTGCAGAGATTATAAACAATGGGCTGAAAGGTCACTGGCAGAAATAATAAGAAGAAAGAAATGTGGCTGAGGATGGAAGGGGGCTAGGTTACCATAGTGATAGGGTTAAGTGCAGTTAGTGTTCTAACCATGGTATCACAGTTCAGGCCCTGAGATCCTCTCACAAAGGCAATGTAAGCCTCTTTCCACCTCATGTTCCCAAAATTGCCTTTTTCTTCCCCTGAGCATATAATGTAGGTTTCTTTTCTGTTTATATTGAAGGTTATTTCAAATGGAATTTTAGGGTGCATCTTTGGAAATTCTAACAAGAAAAAAATATGAAAAATCTTTCTTCCCTATGGCTGCAGGAAAATGAATATATTTTCTTAAAATTATTTGTAAGTAAATTGTTGGATGACACATTCAGTGAAACATTCACTCTTCTTCCTTGAATTTTTTTTTGAATGTTTTTGACAGTGAATCATGCATTCTATTATCTGGATTTTGGAGTTTAATACAAAATCATATGGGATAAGAATTGGAAAATCCTAGAAATAAGTATAAATTGTTGTTTACTGAATAATATATTATGACAATACCAACAAAAGGATTTTTATTTTTTAGAAATAGTTACATATTTTTTGTTTTCAATTTCTTATAAGTCTTATAGATTTATTTAATTCCTGAGTCATACTCAGACCCTGGGCCTGTGTTGTGCTTTTTTGCATCATGTAATCTCCAAGCATTTACCCTCATAAGTTATCTGGGTTGATAGCTATTTCTGAAGAATTCTTTAACATGAAAGAAGGAAAAATATTTGTTTTACTCCTGGGATGTTTCCTCTAGGCACTCTCTTCAAAATGAAAAAAAAATAATATTTCTCCAGATTGACATCTTCTATGTCAGAAGCAAACAAGCCTTGAGGAACTTTGAAGGGATTTCATACAGTTCTGTCTCTGGGGAGTTTTTGGGTGCTGCTGAGTTGCCATTTAATGTTCAGACACCTGAGCTGTCTCATCTCTACAAAGAGAATAATTTTAGAGGACACAGATGGATAATGCTCTTATGTAAGTCACTTATACACGTATATAGCCACCCATGTCATCCACATTACCAAATATTAAAGGTTGAATCTTCCTTGTCTGAATTCCAGGTTCCAATTCTCTGATGGTTCAACTAATTTTGTTTCTCCTTGTCTTTTTTCTCTGTGTCCCCAGTAAGTGTTCTCTGATCCATTCCCCTATTGCCCATGTTCAGCTATGTATAGAAAAGACTTAGAAACCTGTATTATTTGCTAACTGGTAAAGAAGGGTTCAGATTATTTCTGGTAGTGCCTGTACTTGTTATAATCTGAACCAGGACTTCCCTAGGTCCTGGAAATGGAGTCCCATAACCAATCAGGTATATGAAATATGCATATTATATATATATATACATATGACTATACACACACACAAATATATATATGGACATAGGTACAGACAAATCTCTTGTCTGCATTTCTTTTAAATGAGGAATACAATTCCTTACCAACATTTCTTTTATTTTCAGGTTCAAAAAAACAGGAGAGATACTGCCCTGAGAGCAGGAAGTTTTACCAAGAAAGTTTCCAGAAGTAAACTTTTTTCCACCCTATGCTGGTCATGGTCCATTCCATTGCAGATAGCAGACAGCAAGAAAAAAAATGTATATATGTAAATATATTATAAATGATATATATGTGTATAGATATAGTATAGTATGTACACACACACACACACATACACACTTCTTCATACAATTCTTCTTTTTTGAACAAGTGTCACTAACCAAGTCCATAAGTTGTTTGAGTTATGTGGCATATCGAAGGTATTTGTATTTGGGCTTTCAAATTAGACATTTTGTGTGTGTGTGTGTGTGTGTGTGTGTGTGTGTGTGTGTACTGGGGATTTAAACACCCAGGGGCCCTTAACCAGTGAGACACATCCCCAGCCCTTTTTATGTTTTATTTAGTAACAGGGTCTTGCTGAGTTTCTGAGGCTGCCTTTGAACTTGCTATCCTCCTACCTCAGCTTCCCAAGCTACTGAGATTACAGGTGTGTGCCACAATGTTTGGCAATACAATTCATCTTGATTCCAAACCCAGTTGCTTATGAGGGGCTTTCATCATAGGAAGAAAAAAGTGTCATAGATTTGACAATAGGTCTAAGGCCAAATTGCAAAAATATTTGCCTTTAATGCATTTAAATAATAGACTCTAAGTTTTTATCTGAACACATGAGCCAAAACTACTGCAAAGAACTGAATCCTTCACTTTTAACTTACAAGAGTGGTCAGGACTTTCTTCTTCCTGAGATCAGCGGAATTGTAGTTATCAAATTTTGAAAATGTTTCTGTGAACTGAGATATTCTGGTGACTTGACATAGTTTTCAGAGTGTGCTGTTACAAAAATACATATACTTCACTAGTAATATTTTGTTGGTCACATAATGGTAATATTCACATAATGGATATGTTGGGTTATGTTATTAAACTCAGTTTCTACTACTTATTTTTATGTGAATACTAGAAAATTTTAATTACCCTTGAAACTCATATATTATTTTCATTAAATATTACTGTCTTAGGGGATTCCTTCGCAGTTTAATGTTCAATCTGTGTTCTCACAAAAGAGAGCAGGGAAGTTAAATGAAATTTTATAGGATTGAAATTTTATTATTTCCAACCATGAATAATATATAGACACATATAATCCACAAATTAAAAATGCCTTATATGTAAGGTTAAATGAAAATGTCTACCTGGCTGGAATGGAACCCACTCCTCCAAGAAAGTCTTGCCTTAAATTAGCTGCAGCCTGAGGTTCTGGATTTCAATTCCCAGCACCTCAAAAGAAAAATGCTACAGCAAGAACCTGCCATTGTGATCTCATTCATTTATGCATTTGGTGTTACCTCCTCTTAGAAAACTCACTAGACTCAGTCTGATTATGTTAAAACATAAGCCCTGTCCATTCAGGAGCCCTTAGGTAAGCATTGTCTAATCCAGCACACAGGCAGTAAAGAGGACCAGGCTTTGACAATGTGGTGTGGCTTTTGTCTCTGGAGCCTGCTAGTGTTGATATCCATCTCTAGGCTCCCTCTTTTATGTTCAGGGAACTTGGTTTGCTCTGCCATGCAGGTGCTGGAAGATATTATAGAAAGAAAACTGGTCCCCTCAAAAGTCAGTAATAGATGAGTGTGCTGTGACATCTTGAAACTGAGGAGTAAGTCTGCTTAAAACTGGCTGCGTTGAGTAGGGTGGGAACTGGCAATTTCAGACTGGAATCCCTGTGGTAGTCTCTAGTGTCTGAAGGCCTGGGTCCTCCTCTGGGGGAGGTCATCCCTGAATGCCCACTGGATAGTCAAATGGAGCATATGTCAGCAGTAGACTCTGGAAGTCCTGTTCTATCCCTGCAGAATATTTGCAGCCCCTACTTAAAGTCCTATCTGAGCACATATGTGGCAGCATTCCAGGACCTTCCCAGATTGTGTGGTGGATTGTGAAGTGAGATGATCATCAGATTCAAAATGCCATGTATTGTTTTCATGCATGAGAGGGACTGTGGTCTATAAGGCTTTCAGTTTTCTTTTCTCCTGAGCTTGGTTTTCTTTTTTTGGGGGGGGGATCGTTTGCCCTAATGTAGAACCTGGGTTGACCTGTTACTGAAGACTCTCCTTAAAATGAAGAAGGGCAAACAATAGTGTCTCAATTCAAATGGAACTCCTGGGATGTTTTTGCTAGGCTCTCTCTTTAAAATGGAGAAGAAATATTATTTTTCTAGATAAATGTGTCCTATATCAGGAGTAACCCATACTTGGAGAATCTTTGAAGGAATTTTATACAGTTCTGTCCTGGGCAGTTGTTAGTCTGACATATGATGCTGAGAAACCATTTGATATCTAGATGCATGTGTTTTCTTATCTATACAATTGTATGCTTTTAGAGGACTCATTTGGATCAAGGCTTCATGGAATAATTAATATAAGTTGCTCCCACAACTGTCAAAACACCTTGAAGTTACCGTAGATAGTGCTTAACCATTTTCTGACATAACACCACTTTTTTTTTTCAAAATCTTATAACCTTTTCATCAGGGCCACTCATATCATCCACATGCCCAGACACAATATGCAACTCTTGCTTGTCTGAAATCCAGATTCCCTTTCTTTGATATTTTATGGTACTTCCAATAATTGTATATTCCTCCTTGACCTCCATTTTCTCTATGCCCTCAATTAAAAAAAAATCTGCTGCATGAGTCTGTAGTGCATGTCCCACTTTGCTTTGAAAATATAGGACTTGGTGGTCCTTTACATTTCTCTAGACCAGCCTGTTTTATAATTAATAAACCTTGATTTAAATTCCCACATATTTAGCATCAACCTATATTTTGATATGTAAAGGTGTGTTGAGATACATTTAGCTGGTGTTTTCCCTTGAGATAAATTGAATCAGGATTTCATGGTTTCTGGAATGGGAGCACCAAGATGATTCAGTTATATGAGAATGTTCTCATTGAGTTGTGCTATGTAATACACAGGAGTGGATTTTATATACATATATCACATATGCTGTTTCTTTGAATTATTGTCACTTTTCAAGTCTGATGAGAATAAGAAATATTGCAAGAGTTTTGTGATATGGTGGAGCTATTTTGGCTGTGGAATCAGATACAGCTTATTCTGAGTCCCAGTGTACCTACTTATTGATTGTGGGACTATGTCCATAGGAGGAAACATATATTACATCTTGGCCAAGAGGTCTAACCTCAAATTGTCAAATAAGTTTGCATTTCATGTGCTTAAACAACAGAATGAGGACTGTGGAAGATTGCAGGCTAAGTGTCCCTAACCCCTAGACATCTTTGTTTTTCTGCTGTATGATATCTGCAATATGCAAAACCTGTGGCCAGTATGAAGTGAGAAAGAATGATCTACTTTTGGACACTTCCTGGTTGAAAATTCCTGCTCCCACTCAGAGTATTGTTTCTTCTGATTTTGGACCTGAGTAGAAATATTATTAGTGGACTCTAACCCTTAACATTAGCATGTAAATTGATAGACCAGGCCCTTTAAGTTTCTGACATCAGGGGATCCATATCCCTCAAACATGGCATGTGACTATGGTAAAATGAAGTATGCTGGAGAGAGTCAAACTTGAGGGTGGAGTTCCAAAAGCACATGATATTCATTGGTAGTATTTTATAAATCACATGAAGGTAACATTCTCAAAAGCCTGTGTTATGTTATTAATATCAATTCCAACTCTTTCTTTTTATGCTATCAATATGAGTATTAGAAATATTTAAATTACCCTTGCACCTTAGGTGTTGTTTTCATTGGATATTGGTGCCTTAAGGGGTTGTTCCATTTAAAGTTTAGTCTGTCTCCTTTCAAGAACAGAGAGCAGAATAGTTAAATAACATTTTATATTAATTGCTATTATATTATTTTCATTCATGAATAATATACTGGTGTATATAATCCATAAATGGAAATGAAAACCTGCTCCAGGTTAAATGCAAATGTTCTGCTGGTTGGACTAGATTCCATTTCTGGAAAAAAATATTTTCTTAAAATAGCAACAACCTGAGGCTCTGGGGTGCAATTCCCAGACCTCAAAAGAAAAAAAAAAAAAAAAACTGCAACCAAGGACCTACCATTCTGTTCTTATTCTCTTATTCTTGTGCATTGGCTATTATTCACTGTCACTCACAGGGAAGACTCCCTGATCTCATACCCCAGAGGCATGGTCTGAAGCCCTGTCCAATCAGGAGCCGTTAGAACTGTCCAAACCTGTGTGCTGACAGGGAATTGGGGGTGGGCTTCTGCTGCCTTCTCTGTTTCTGCTGAGTCCGCCATATTGGCCTTTTGGCTCTAGGTTTCACTCTCCTCCGTAGGAGCCCCAGGTTGCTCTGCTGTGCAGGAGCTGAAAAACCCTAGGGAGAATGACTGGATCCTGAACACTGAGAAATGGTGAGTGGGCAGTGGCATCCGGAGCCTGGGGAGAGAGACTGTTGAAACTGCGGGACTGGCTGTGGCAGAAACCAGACCTGGCCCATTCAGACTGTCTGCAGTCTCTGGAGTCTGAGGCCTGAGCCCTCCTGTGGGACAGTGCACCCTCCATCTTACTGGTCACACAGATGGAGAACATATCAGTGGCAGAAACCCCTCACTGCCTTCCTTATCCTTGCAGGATATCCTCAAATACTATCTCAGAGGTGTGTGCCTGTGGCCCAGCATCTTCCCAGATATTGGTGATTGACAAGGGGGCCCATTATTTTAATCAAATCTCCACAAACCATTTTCCTCCAGGAGAGCAGCTGTGGTCTGTAGGTACCAGGTTTTCTCCTGAGCTAGCTAATTATCATTTTTTCTTTCTTTTTTCTTTTCTTTCCTTTCCTTTCTTTCCTTTTTTTTTCTTTTTTTTATGTGTTGCTGGAAGTTGATCCTTGGGATCCTTTACTACTGAGATATATCTCTAGCAATTTTTATTTTTTATTTCAAGACAGGGTCTAGCTTATTTGCTGAGATTGTCTTGATATGGTTTGATTTATCTAGACTTTTCTATTGCAATTAAGTGTATGATTTTTACATACATATGGATTCATATATGGATTTAGTTTATATTATGATTACTTGTTGATTCTTGTAGTAGTTTCACAATATACATGAATATCAGGTAATGAGAAATAACCCTTTGCTCTTATAATTTAAAAATATCCTGGCTAAAATTATATATAATTTTGTGGATGAATTTTAGAAGTTTATAGTTTCTTATTTCATTAAAAGTAAAGCATGTTAATTTTTTTATTACTGCACTATAGTTATACATAATATTTAGGTTCATTTTGACATAATCATGTAAGCATTGAAAATAATTTGTTCCACTTCATTACCCAGTAGTTTCTCTTTCCTTCTCCTCCTACATTCTCCTCTCTTCTATTTATTTACAGTTCTATACATTACTGCTCTATAGATACACTTAAAATTAGAACTTAACTGATATATTCATATAGGCACATAGCAATTTTACTGGGTGTATTGTAGGGGAAAATTTTCTTCCTTGTAATGGTGAGTTTTATCTTCTCCACATGGGATATGTGTTTCATGTGCTTCTGATGATATTATTTTCTCATAAATTTTACATATGTTCTTTCTAAACATGTATATATGTGAAGTATCACATGCATATTGCACACATATAAAACTTAAGCATGGTGTTTTATACTATTTCTTAAACTGAATATACTATAAAAAATTTGACTGGCTCCTAGTAACCATGTATCACACAGATAATTTTTTATCTCTCCCAAAACTTGCAATCACTTGAACCATGCCCCTGGGATTGTATGGTTGGTGTTTGGATGAGTTCTGTTGTGTTCTTACCTGTTATCAAGGTCACATGTGTGCTGTCATTTTAGGAAATCTCTGTGACGGTGAGCATCATACATATTCAATAACAAAACTTTCCACAAATAATAATAAACTCCTTGAGTTTATGAATATTCATGTGTTTTATATCATCATCAATATTATTTTGTCTGTGATGGAATTTTATATTTCTCCAAATATTTTTAATATTTCTTTAGATTTTGAATTTTTTATAGTTATTGAAGTTTTAGATATGGATATTCCCTGTATTAACTGGCAGTTCAAGACATTTGCCTGCATTTCTTTTGTGGTTTTTGGCTTCAAATTAAGAAAATGTATCCAAAAAGACAGGTAGAATTGGATTTCAAGAAAAAAAAAAAGGTTTTGCATTTAATTAATTTAAAAATTTACATTTTTATTCCCCTGAGTTTGTATTGTAGATATCTTGTATGTTTTGCATTTGGAGGTTATTTCAAATAAAATTCTAGGGCTTCTCTTCAAATTCTAGCAGGAAATATAAATAAAGAAAATATCACTTCCCTATTTCCTCAACATCATTCGTTAAGTAAATTTTTGAATGACACATTCACAAAAACATCCACTACTTCCTTGAAGATATTTTGTAATGTTTTTGACAGTGAATCATGCATTGTCTTATCTGGATTTTGGACTTTAGTACAAAGTCATGTAGGATAAGATTTGGCATTCCAAGAAATATGCATTATAATGTATTGTTTTCTGAATGATATGTTATAGAGCTAGCAACAAATGGGCATTTGTTTTTAGAAATAGTTCCGTATATTTTCTTTAAAATTTATGAGTCTTTTAGATTTATTTCTCTTCTGAGTCATACTCAGTTTCTGGACCTGTGATGTACTTTTTTGCACCCTGAAATCTCCACACACTTACCTTATAAGGAATCAATGTTGATAGCTCAGTTTTTGAAGAGTTACTTAACATGAAAGTAGTAAAAAACATTTGTGTTGATCCTGGGATGTCTTTTCTAGATACTCTCTTCAAAATGGAGTGAAAATATTTCTTCAGACATACCCTTCACATCAGGAGCAAATCAGCCTCTGAGGTGCTCTGAAGGGTTTTCATATACTTCTGTCTCTGGGTAGTTCTCTTTGTGCAGCTGAGTTGACATTTAATATTCAGAAAACTGTGTTTACTCATCTCTATAATGGGAAATAATTTTAGAGAACACAAATGGAAACTGCTTTTCATGGAGGCTAGTAATACATGTATGTGCTTTGGCCATGACTGACAAACCACCTGGAAAACATGGCAGATACTAATTGTTTAACCATTATCTGTCACTCACATGAATTTTCATTTCAAAGTTGTAATAAACTTTTCACTGTAGGCATCAATGTCATTCATATTCCCAACATAAAATGTTGAATCTTCCTTGTCTGAATTCCAAATTCCAATTCACTGGTGGCTCAAGGTCATACAAATAATTGTGTTTCCTCGCACTGCTTTTACTTCATGTCCCCAATAAAAGGGTTGTCTGCTCCATACCTCTATCAGCTATGTTTAGAAAATGATATAGAAATCTGTTTTTTGGTGTTGTTGTTGTTTTTTGCTGACTTGTGCATGAGGGTTCAGATTACTTCTGGCTGGTGTCATTTCTTGTTATAAACTGAACCAGAATTTCCCCAGGTCCTAGAAAAGGAGTCCCATAAAAAATCAGATATATAAAAAGGTTTTGTTTATATGGAATATATGTGCTTATTCTATATATGCACAAAGGTTCAGGCAATTCTCTTACCTTCTTTTCTTTCAGGTGAGTAATACAATTCCTTATCTGTATTTCTTAGGTTCAAAAGACTGGAGAGACACTGCCCTGAATGAAAGCAGGGAGCTTTAAGCAGAAATATTCCAGAGGTAGGTTTTCTCCCTCCAAATGCTGGCCATGGTCCATTCCATTCCAGATACCAGAAAACAAGCAAAAATTATTAAAATCTCACACACACACAAACACACACACACACACACACACACACACACACACACAGAGAGAGAGAGAGAGAGAGAAATCTTTCTTTTAATTAATAAGTGCCGCAAACCAAGTTCTAAAATAATAAGAAAAGTTGTATGAGTCATGTGGTGTAATGGAGGTGTTTGGGCTTTTAAATTAGAAACAATTTTTTTTTTGTACTGGGGATTGAACCCAGGGACACATAACCACTGAGTCACATTCCCAGCAATTTTTAAAATGATATTAGTGACAGGTTCTTGCTAAGTTCCTGAGGTTGGCTTTGAACTTGCAATCCACCTACCTGAGACTTAGAAGCTGCTAGAATTATAGGTGTGTGCCACCATGAGTGGCAAGAAAATTTTTCTTGACTCCAATTCCACTTGCTCATTTAGGGGCTTTCACCATAGGAAGAAAAGTATCATAGACTGGCAATTAGGTCTAAGTCCACATTGCAAAATACAGAGTTGATCTTTAATCCTGAATCCTCACTGGCCACTCAAGCTGGGCATATGTCAGCAGTAGGCTGTCATATTTCTGCATATTTTCAGCCACTTTCTGAAGTCCTATTTGAGCGCATATATGCCAGCTTTCCAGCACATTCTCAGATTGTGTGCTGGATTGTGAAGAGGGAAGATCATCAGATACAACAATCAACAATACATGCAACTCCATGTATTGATTTCCTGCTTGAGAAGAGTTGTGATCTGTAGTCTGTTTTTCATTTCTTCCTTCTTCCTGAGCTAATTTTTCTGTTTTGGTTGGGTGGTGACTGTGTACTTTGAACCCAGAGTTCCTTTATCACTGAGCTATACCCCTGGTACTTTTTATTTTTAACTTGAAACAGATGCTGAGTCTGGCCTTAGATTTGTGCCTAGACTCATGAATTGCTAGGATTACAGGTGTGTGCCACCCTGGTTGAATCCTCCTGAATGATCTAAATGTATGGAAAGCAAAATGAGAAATAAGGGTGTGTGTATTTGTGTGTATGTGAGTGTGTGTGTGTGTGTGTATAATTTAATGTATTTTGCTTGCTTTCTGATATCTAGAATGGAATGGACCATGGCCAGCATTTGGAGGGAGAAAAGCTGTCTCAAAATTTAAACCTTTATATAATATGTCAATAAAAATCCTAAAATTCCAGCTCCCCATTCATATTTTCAATGACAACTTTTCCTTACCTCAATATTATCAACTATTTTCCCACATTACATTTCAAATGAGCCAATTATTTTTAAGTTTTTTTTTTTAAACCAAGAACTGGATATAACTTTCTAAAGGATTTGATTTCTGGCTGGGTGCAATGACAAAAGCATAAAATTTCAGAGACTCAGTTGGTTAAGGTATGAAGATTGAAATTCCAAGGTCAACATCAGAAATTTAGGTTGAGCATAGGCAACTTAGAAAGCCCTGTCTCAAATTTTTAAAACACACTGGGTATGTAGCTCATATTTAACATGTCCCTGTGTTAAATCCCCAGTTCCATAGAAAAAGACAAAAGCAAAGACTTTTGTTGTTGTCACTATTTATGAGAATTTCACATGATGGAAAAGTAGAGAAAAATCACTTGACCTTTGTAAAACTATGTGCTTGTATTCTCCTTTTGTCTCTGCAAAACCAGATACCTTGTCAAACTGTGTTTGTGTTGAGAGGCCCCCTGATGGAAATCATGTGAGAAAGTTCTCCTTTCCTCTGATATTTTCCTGGTACTGTGTTTCAGAACTATCTAATATGAGGATCCCACAACTGGACCATCTAATGTCTCCTGAGAGCTTAGTGAATATCAGTACTTGGGTCTTATCTTGTTAGACAGCAGATTTTATCTAGGTGGTATAGTTTTTCAGGGAAGTAGCCAAGTGCCCTAAAGCTGGAAGAAATCTCCTGGGTTACCCTTCATCCAAAGTGCACTTGCGTTGTTTCCTGACCTTGGCTACTGTAAATACTGCTACAGTAAAGATAAGAATGCAACAATTTTTTTAACATACTGATTTCAAATACTTTAGATATACACCCAGAATTATTATTATTATTATGTTAGTTTTTAAAGAAATTTCAACTTTCAAGACTTTTTAAAAATTGGTTTTACTAAATTCATTTTTAGCAATTTACAGTGTTTCTTTCTTCCATATCCACAATCGGGGTACTTGTCTTTCTTCCACTTTTTGATAGTTGTCATTCTAACAGCTGCACTCAGGGCACAGAAGGTCTTATATTTGAATGGTGCAATAAATTCTTGATGCAAGTTTGTTAGAATCAATGCTGCCTTATACTCATTGAATGAAAGTGATGTGACCCTATTTTAGAAATAAATAGGGATCTGTACATTTATCCCTTTTTCTTCACTCCTGGTGGTGATTTTAGCCCATGGAAATGTTTGTATACCAATATGGAGCCTCTTCTTTGTAATATACTGAGATATGCATATGTGCATTTGTCATTGCTCCCAAAGTCTGGAGGTTTAGGATGTAGTCCATTGCATGGAAAAATTTGAATTTCAGAGAAATTCCTTACAGAAAAAATTGCTTCATCCTGGAGATATTAGTGAGGTAAGCTGAGAAAGAGGGCTCATAAAGTGCTTTACTTCCACTTGGTCTGTTAGTCATGGACTGTATTTCCCTTATTAACTCTTTGGTGCTGGATACATAGAACCTCAACTGTTAGCAACAATCTTTTGCAGAATATGCTGGCAAATGTCTTTTATGGAAAATTGGGACCCTTGAGTTGTACCTCCTCTTCTTCCCTGGTCCCATGAAATAAAACCCAGGACTCTTGCATTTTCCTGGAAAACCACTCCTTTTCTCTGATCTTTATACTCATGTATACCTAGTCTCTTTCTCTGTGTGCACCAGTTAAATTAAAATTGAAACTACTGGAAATTTAGAATTAAATGTGCTATATTTATGACCCTAACTGTCTTCCTCTACTCAGGGTGACAGTGAATTTAAGTATCCTGTCCAAGTTATAAGGATCATCGCTCAAGGAATGCTAATGTCCTAGTATAAACTAACCTTTCCTATTCATCTGATGATAGATTTTTTTTATTTTATATGCCTCTAATTAATTTATAAATTTAAACAGATTCAAAACAGGAGTAAATATTGATTTGGTGTATCCGTGAGTGGATCGAGAGTCAGGAGGTTCATAATTTGTTATATTTTTATGATCATTCCTCAGAATATCTGTTTTCTGGTGGGTGGTGCTGGGGTATTATTCCAGGACTGCACACATTCTGCACACAATCCCAACCAGTGGTCTGGGCCTCTAGTTCTAATATCTACCATTTGGTTGGATTGTATCATTCATTCTCATTAAATAATTTTCTTGATATGATTGTATTTTATAGACTTTATTGCACTTAATACAGAACAATATTTAGATACATATGAATTTACCTATCTATTTTTCTCTATTGTGATTTCTTGGTCTTTACATTACCATAATATTATGATTTTTAAACATATATTAGTATCAGGTAATGATAGCTGGTACTTTGCTTTTATATTTCCAAGAGTTCTTGGCTAATTATATATATGTAAAAACTTCCTGAAAATTTTTGGATGTTTTTGCATTGTTCCCTTCTTTAATTTCATTGAGATATTATTATAGTTGACTTGGAGAAAATGGTTTTACTTATAATCGTTTTACCATCTATACATAAGATGAGCAATTGGTTCTTTGATGTACTTCTGTGTATTTTTATTTTTTCAAATTCTGCACATTTTAAATATTCTTACATATGAAATAAAATATTCACGTGATAACTTTATAAAATATACTTGGAGATTTTTAGTATTTGTCAAACTGAATATGACAAAAAATGTGTCTAGCTTCTGGAACCATTATTTTTCACAGTTTATTATTTATTTCTTCCTAAATATACCTCCACTTTAACCATGCTCCTGGGTTTCAACTCAGGAGAAATATGGTTATGTCTTCATATGTCCAGGTGTTGTAATTGCAGTCTCTGTTTCTGGTGGTGATATATCATTTATGTTTGATTAAAAATTTCTCCACATGGATAATAGCAGTGTAAACTATATCTTCCCTTTATGAGGATGTCTTTCTTCCACATGTCCATCAATACTGTTTAACTTCATGTATATGATGTGATTTTATTTTACATTACCTAATTTCTAAGGATGTTTAGTTTTTCATGATTATGGAGCACTTATATATGGCCTATTTAAAGTGACTCTTCAAGTCTCTTGCCTTCTTTTCTTTTGGTAGTCTGTATGTTTCTTCTTATAAGTGTTTGATTATATAGGAGGCAATTAAGTCATTTGCCCTTGCAGCATTTCATGGAATCATTTGATAAACAGAATTTTTATTTTAATATTATACAATTTATGAATTTAAAAATATTATTTTGTGTAATTTTGAAAAGAAATAACTTTTTTTCTTGTTCTTTTTCCCTTTTGCTATATTGGGGATTGAAACTGGTGTACTATTACCAAACTATATCCTCAACTCTTTTTCAAATTTTATTTTCAGACACACTTTGCTAAGTTTCTTGGATTGGCAATAGACTTGTGATCTTCCTGCCTTAGCTTCTAAAGTACTGTATATTTCAGTTGTGCACCACCATATGCATTCTCTCTCACTTTCTTATGTTGACTTTTGGATGCTTTATAATTTCTTTTATATTCCACTTTTCATAATTCTTATACTTAGTATGTGAAAATGGGTTGTGTGGTATGAGTAAAGGATACAATAGCATTTTTACTACCATAGAAATATCCCCATATCCTAGTCTCTTTCTTTGGAAAGAATGCTATTTTTCCTCTTTCCTACACTACAATCTGTATGATTTATAACTGTCTAAATAGAAAGAGAGTTATTAAGAGGTTTGTCTTGAATTCCACCACGTATTTTTATCATGATGTCTACACTGATTGCTTTAATTTTATAACATCAGTCTATTGTGACATTATGGTATTTTGGTAAGTGGTAGACTTCATGAACAACTATGGAATGGATATATCAAGGAGCCTCACCATGTAGTAGTCTGTTCCAACTAGATTCTTGTCATTACACTCAGGTATTTGGAAAATAGCAGAATCATCTTAGAATGAATTTCCCAGAATGCATTCACACCATTATATGTATGCATATATATGCAATTACATAGTATATAATTGATACAATTTTTACTTATTAAATTATTGAATTTACCAGGGTCTCTCTGAGTTACTAAGTGATTCACTAAGTTACTCAGGCTGTCTTTGAACTCTTGATTCTGCTGCCTAATCCTCCTGAGTTATTTTGAATACATGCTTGCTCCACTACATCTGACTCATTTACTTTTTAAAAGCACCATTATTGACTTTGGTGGTTCTGTGTTTTGGTGGTTCTGTGTCAATATCTTCTATTTTTTCTCTTTTGTTTAAGATTTTTTTTTTTTTTTTTTTAGAATTTTTTTTTCTTTTTATTGTAAACAAATGGGATACATGTTGTTTCTCTATTTGTACATGGCGTAAAGGCATACCATTTGTGTAATCATAAATTTACATAGGGTAATGTTGTTTGATTCATTCTGCCATTTTTTCCCTTTCCCCCCTCTCCTCCCACCCTTCCCCTCCATCTATACAGTCCTTCCTTCCTCCATTCCTGCCCCCCTCCCTAAACCCAACTCCAACCCCAACACTAACCCTTCCCACCCCCCATTATGTGTCATCATCCACTTATTAGCGATATCATTCTTCCTTTGTTTTTTGAGATTGGCTTATCTCACTTAGCATGATATTCTCCAGTTTCATCCATTTGCCTGCAAATGCCATAATTTTATCATTCTTTATGGCTGAGTAATATTCCATTGTATATATATACTACATTTTCTTTATCCATTCATCAATTGAAGGACATCTAGGTTGGTTCCACAATCTGGCTATTGTGAACTGAGCAGCTATGAACATTGATGTGGCTGTATCTCTGTAATATGCTGATTTTAAGTCCTTTGGGTATAGGCCAAGGAGTGGGATAGCTGGGTCAAATGGTGGTTCCATTCCAAGTTTTCTAAGGAGTCTCCACACTGCTTTCCAGAGTGGCTGCACTAATTTGCAGCCCCACCATCAATGTAAGAGTGTACCTTTCTCCCCACATCCTCGCCAACACCTGTTGTTGGTTGTATTCTTGATAATTGCCATTCTAATTGGGGTGAGATGGAATCTTAGGGTGGTTTTGATTTGCATTTCTCTTATTACTAGAGATGTTGAACATTTTCCATATGTTTGTTGATTGTTTGTAGATCTTCTTCTGTGAAGTGTCTATTCATTTCCTTAGCCCATTTGTCGATTGGATTATTTGCATTCTTGGTGTAGAGTTTTTTGAGTTCTTTATAGATTCTGGAGATTAGTGCTCTATCTGAAGTATGATTGGCAAAGATTTTCTCCCACTCTGTAGGCTCTTTCTTTGCATTGCTGATAGTTTCCTTTGCTGAGAGAAAGCTTTTTAGTTTGAATCTATCCCAGTTATTAATTCTTGCTTTTATTTCTTGTGCTATGGGAGTCCTGTTGAGGAAGTCTGGTCCTAAGCCGACATGTTGAAGCTCTGGACCTACTTTTTCTTCTATAAGATGCAAGGTCTCTGGTCTGATTCGAGATCCTTAATCCATTTTGAGTTTAGTTTCGTGCATGGTGAGAGATATGGGTTTAGTTTCATTCTGTTGCATATGGATTTCCAATTCTCCCAGCACCATTTGTTGAAGAGGCTATCTTTTCTCCATTGCATATTTTTGGCCCCTTTGTCTAGTATGAGAAAATTGTATTTATTTGGGTTTGTGTCCGTGTCCTCTATTCTGTACCATTGATCCACCTTTCTATTTTGGTACCAATACCATGCCGTTTTTGTTACTATTGCTTTGTAGTAGAGTTGAAGATCTGGTATTGCGATACCCCCTGCTTCACTCTTTCTGCCAAGGATTGCTTTAGCTATTCTGGGTTTTTTATTCTTCCAGATGAATTTCATAATTGCTTGCTCTATTTCTGTAAGGTACATCATTGGGATTTTAATTGGAATTGCATTGAATCTGTATAGCACTTTTGGTAGTATGGCCATTTTGACAATATTAATTCTGCCTATCCAGGAACATGGGAGATCTTTCCATCTTCTAAGGTTTTCTTTAATTTCTTTCTTTAGTGTTCTGTAGTTCTCATTGTAGGGTCTTTCACCTCTTTTGTGAGATTGATTCCCAAGTATTTTATTTTTTTCAAAGCTATTGTGAATGGGGTAGTTTTCCTAATTTCTATTTCTGAAGATTCATCGCTTATATAATAAAAATGCCTTCGATTTATAGCATTGTCGACTATCCCGTTACTTACTGAATTCACTTATGAGATCTAAAGTTTTCGTGGAACCCCCCTTTCCTGGTTCCTCTAAGTTACAACATATTCATCAGCAAATAGGGAAGTTTGAGTTCTTCTTTTCCTATTCGTATCCTCTTAATTTCTTGGTCGTAGAATTGCTATGGCTAGATTTCACAAGGACGATATGAATGAAGTGGTGAAAGAGGGCATCCTGCCTTGTTCCGGTTTTTAGAGGGAATGCTTTCAGTGTTTCACCATTAAGAATGTATTAGCCATGGGTTTAGCATAGATGGCCTTACAAGTTAGGAATTTTATAAATCCCACCCCCTACACAAAGTGTCCCACTATCCCTATTTTTCTAGTGTTTTGAGCATGAAGGGGTGCTGTATTTTATCAAATGCTTTTTCTGCATCTATCGAAATAATCATGTGATTCTTGACTTTAAGTCTATTGATATGGTGAATTACATTTATTGATTCCTGATGTTGAACCAACCTTGCATCCCTGGGATGAAACCCACTTGATCATGGTGAACTATCTTTTTAATATGTTTTTGTATGCGATTTGCTAAAATTTTGTTGAGAATTTTTGCGTCGATGTTCATTAAGGATATTGGTCTGAAATTTTCTTTCCTCAATGTGTCTCTATCTGGTTTAGGTATCAGGGTAATATTGGCTTCATAGAATGAGTTTGGGAGGTTCCCTCCTCTTCTATTTTATGGAATACTTTAAGAAGTATTGGAATGAGCTCTTCTTTAAAGGTTTTGTAGAACTCGGCTGAGAACCCATCTGGTCCTGGACTTTTCTTTGTTGGTAGGCTTTTGATGACTTCTTCTATGTCATTACTTGAAATTGGTCTATTTAAATTTTGTATGTCCTCCTCGTTCGTTTAGGCATTCATTTGTCGCTAGAAAACCTGTTGATGTCTTCCCCGAGAATTTTTCTATTTTGTGGGGTTGGGTACTCGATTTTTAAAAATAGCTTCTAATTAGGTTTTGTATTTCGGTCGGTATGTTGTGATATTCCTTGTTCATTTCCGAATATTTTAGGATTGGGTTGTTTCTCTCGTCTTCTCTTGTTAGTGTGCGGCATAAAGGTTTATCAATTTTGGTTTATTTTTCGAAGAACCAACTATTGATTTGTCAATTGTTTGTATGTGTTTCTTTCATTTCCATTTCGTTGATTTCAGCTCTGAGTTTAACTATTTCCTGTCTTCTACTACTTTTGGTGTTGGTCTGTTCTTCTTTTTCTAGGGCTTTGAGCTGTAGTGTTAGGTTGTTTATTTTTTGAGTTTTACTTTTTTTTATTAAATGCGCTCCATGAAATAAATCTTCCTCTAAGTACTGCTTTCATAGTGTCCCAGAGATTTTGATATGATGTTTCTTTGTTCTCGTTTACCTCTAAGATTTTTTAAATTTCCTTCCTAATATCTTCTTTATCCATTCATCATCTAAAAGCATATTGTTTAATCTCCAGGTGTTGGAGTAGTTTCTGTTTTTTACTCTTTCATTTAATTCTAACTTCAATCCATTATGATCTGATAGAATACAAGG
Source organism: Sciurus niger (assembly GCA_020740815.1). Taxonomy (NCBI): domain Eukaryota; kingdom Metazoa; phylum Chordata; class Mammalia; order Rodentia; family Sciuridae; genus Sciurus; species Sciurus niger. The sequence continues at coordinate 4,160 of JAHUXG010012632.1, read as the reverse complement.
TAGTGTCTCTATCCTTTTTTTTTCGTATTCTGACATTCGCTTGTGGCATAATATATGGATCTAATTTTAGGAGAAGAGATCCATGTGCTGCCTGAGAAGAAAGTGTATTCGCTCTGGTTGGATGGTATATTCTATAAATGTCTGTTAAGTCTAAATTATTGATTGTGTTATTGAGATCTATGGTTTCTTTGTTCAATTTTTGTTTGGAAGATCTGTCCAGTGGTGAAAGAGGCGTTTAAAATCACCTAGTATTATTGTGTTATGGTCTATTTGGTTTCTAAAATTGAGAAGGATTTGTTTAACATACATGGATGAGCCACTGTTTGGGGCATAGATGTTTATGATTGTTATATCTTGCTGATTTATGCTTCCCTTAAGCCGTATGAAATGTCCTTCTTTATCCCTTCTGACTAACATTGGCTTGAAGTCCACATTATCTGAAATGAGGATGGATACTCCAGCTTTTTTGCTGAGTCCATGTGCATGGTATGTTTTTGCCCATCCTTTCACCTTTAGTCTATGGGTATCTCTTTCTATGAGGTGAGTCTCTTGCAGGCAACATATTGTTGGATCTTTCTTTTTAATCCAATCTGCCAGTCTATGTCTTTTGATTGATGAATTCAGGCCATTAACATATTGAGATATGATATGTATTCCTGGTCATTTGGTTCACTTTTTAAATTTTATTTATTTATTTTTTTGACACAACTTGGTTCCTCCTTTATTTGACAGTTCCTTTAGGATAATTCCTCCCTTTGCTGATTTGCTTCTTTGTTTTTTAGCTCTTCCTCATGGAATATTTTGCTGAGAATGTTCTGTAATGCTGGCTTTCTTTTTGTAAATTCTTTTAGCTTTTGTTTATCATGGAATGATTTTATTTCATCGTCAAATTTGAAGGTAAATTTTGCTGGGTATAAGATTCTTGGTGGCATCCATTTTCTTTCAGAGCTTGAAAAATGTTGTTCCAGGCCCTTCTAGCTTTTAGGGTCTGGATTGAAAAATCTGCTGATATCCGTATTGGTTTCCCCCTGAATGTAATTTGGTTCTTTTCTCTCACAGCCTTTAAAATTCTGTCTTTATTGTGTATGTTAGGTATTTTCATTATAATGTGCCTTGTGTGGGTCTGTTGTAATTTTGTGTATTTGGAGTCCTATAAGCCTCTTGAACTTGATTTTCCATTTCATTCTTCAGATTTGGGAAAATTTCTGATATTATTTCATTGAATAGATTGTTCATTCCTTTGGTTTGTTTTTCTAAGCCTTCCTCAATCCCAATAATTCTCAAATTTGGCCTTTTCATGATATTCCATAGTTCTTGGAGATTCTGTTCATGATTTCTTACCATCTTCTCTGTTTGGTCAATTTTGTTTTCAAGGTTAAATATTTTGTCTTCAATATCTGAGGTTCTGTCTTCCAGGTGTTCTATCCTTTGGTTATGCTTTCTATGGAGTTCTTAATTTGGTTTATTGTTTCCTTCATTTCAAGGATTTCTGTTTGGTTTTTTTTCAATATCTCTAACTCTTTATTGAAATGATCTTTTGCTTCCTGTATTTGCTCTTTTAACTGTCGATTGGTGCAATCATTCAATGCCTGCATTTGCTCTTTCATCTCATCGTTTGTTTCCCTGATCATTTTAATTATGTACATTCTGAACTCCCTTTCTGTCATTTCTTCTGCCCTGCTGTTGTTGGATTTTATTGATGTAACATATAGATTTGTTTGGGGCATTTTCTTCCCTTGTTTTCTCATATTGTTCAGGAATCAGTGGGTCATTAAGATATTGCAGATTTCCTCTACAACTTATAATGTCCCTGCAGATTGTTATAATTGACCTCTTATCCTTCAGTAGCCTGAAGTGTTGGAGGAGGTTGATAATGCAGAGCTCCACGAAGAAGCTGCCTCTCTAGGGTGGTGACCCTCAGGTGGCGTATATTCCCTGCTAGTGGGCAGAGGTGCCTCCACTTGTTGACCAATGGTCATCCAACGGGGAAGTAGGCTGCGGGCTGAGGCAAGGCCTGTTTGTGCCTATGTCTCTGACTTTACTGTCCCTGTGGGAAAACCTCCCCTGGCCGGGAAGAGTCACTCAGTGGGGACGTCTCGCTAGTCAGTTGCCCTCCTAGAGGTTCCCCTCAATCTACAACTACCCCCTGGGCTGGGCTGTCTTCTTCTGCAACGATCCCAGGGGCCCGGACCTACGTCCTGGGCCTGGGAGCCTCACCCTTCGCAGGCGAGTCTCCTTAGGCTGCCTCTCCCAGAGAGTCTGCCCGCCGCCCTGGAAACTTCGCTCCGCCCCTAGGCGTGTCTCTGTGCGACTCTTCCAGCAAGAAGCCACCTAGCTCCTGGGACCCTGCTCTGCACCAATCGCCTGGCTATGCAGCCCCTCCCCTGAGCCACCACCTGGAGCCCCGTACAATAGCTCCGAGACACAGAGACCCGCCACACACCTCCTCCTCCGGACAGCCGCCCGGTTTCCGACGCAGTCACTAGGAGTCCAAACAACTCACTTCAGGTCTCCTCCTCCCACCAACCACCCGTAGCCCTAGGCAGTCACTCCAAGTCCAAGTGACCCGCCCTGTTCCTCCTCCTCCTCCTTGGGGTAGCCGCCCGGGTGTTCAGGATCGGTGGCTCCGAGACCAGGTGACTCACCACGCTCCTTCTCCAGGCAGGCCATCGGTGTTCCGGAGCGGTTGCTTTTAGTCCAATCAACTCACCACTCGCCTCCTCCTCTGGCAACCGCCTGTGGTTCTGATGCAGTCACTCACAGACTAAGCGTCCCACCGCTCTCCTCCTCCAGGCAGGCCACCGTGTTCTGGAGCAGCTGCTCCGAGTTCAAACAGCTCGTCACGCAGCTCCTCCTTTGGCAACCGCCCGCAGCTCTGATGCAGTCACTCCCAGGTCAAACAACAAGCCACGCTCCTCCTCCTCCTCCGGGCAATCTCCCGGCACTCAGGAGCGCTAGCTCTGAGTTCAAACAGTTCACCACACAACTCCTCCTCTGGCAACCGCCTGTGGTTCTGATGCAGTCATTCCCAGACCAAGCGTCCTGCCGTACTCCTCCTCTTCCTCCGGGCAGTCCCCCGGCGCTCAGGAGCGCCCACTCTGAGTTCAAACAGCTCACCACGCAGCTCCTCCTCTGGCAACCGCCCGTGGCTCTGATGCAGTCACTCCTAGATCCAAGCGACCCGCCGGGCCTCTCCTCCTCCTCCGGGCAACCCCCCGGTGTTCGGAAGTGGTCACTCTGGGTCCAAACAGCTCGCCACGCAGCTCCTCCCCAGGCAGCCACCCGGAGCCCCAGCGGCTGCTCGAGTCCAAGCGCTATGCTGAGCCGCCTCCTCTACAATGATCCCAGTTGTCCGTGTTTACCGCTCCAGTGGGGGGAGGGGCATCTCGCCGAATAACTCCACTTCACAAATTCCCTGCGTTCCGCGGCTACCGCCCCATCCGGGACGCCTCCCCAACAGGAGAGACTCACCCGGCAGCTTTGAGTTGGTCCCAAGTCTCTCACTATCTCCTCTTTTGAATCTTGCGTCCTGGAGCAGCGTGAAATGCAGCCGCCCTCTAGTCCGCCATCTTGGCCCCTCTGTTTAAGATTTTTTTTACTCTTATTTTTATAAAATTTATTTGTTTCAAACTATTCAGATGGATGATTTGCTAATAAATTCCTAGTCATTTTATGGATCACTAATTTATGTCTATATTTTATTTTTAACATCAGCTTTAGATACATCCCACATTTTTACAGTCTTATGGAGTTTTAATTGGCACATATTAACCTGCACATATCTTAAGTATATAGTTTTATCTTATAACATATGTACATATCCATGAAACCAGCACCACAATCAACCAAATTTTCATGACCATTATTAAAATAGGTTCCCAGAGATTACATTCCATTTATGCATGATCTACAAAGTGTATAAATGCATTCTACTGCCAAGTACAAGTAATTAGAAAAAATAAAGTAAATTAAAAATAAAATCTTTCCAATGTCTTTTAAATACCTTCTTTTGCTCTTCCTCACAGCCATTCATGTAATAAATTTGATTTTTTTAAGCACAGCAAGAACAGGTAAACATTGAAATTATAGTTCCTTGAATTATCACAAAGGAAAAATGCCATGTACTATTGTTACATCAACAAATAGAACATTAATGATGT
>JAHUXG010012631.1:0-23384 GCA_020740815.1 Sciurus niger | reverse complement strand
ACACAAGAAGGTCTGCACATTCCAGTGCCTCACCTCTTAGAAAGCAATCATCCATTTCCAAGAAAAATCAAAGAGGGGATTTTATGTTGCCTTTGCCTGTATGTACACAGTAGACATTATAAACACTATCCAAATGAAAATAGTTAAAAATGATAACCTGTGAACGCAACTGTGCAAACACTGTGCACTCACTGTATACAATGTGCTATGCTGGCTACAAAGTGACATATCTGCCCTCCAGAAGTTTAGAGTTCTGTGAGAGAGGTAAGCACAGTCACATGAAGGACAACAGACTGTGGCAGGTTCATGTGAACAGTAAGGAGGAGCAGCAGAAGTGAGAAGGCTTTTACTTGCATTCCTCTTAGTGAAGAAATATCTGGGCAAAGAAATTATGTATCATCTCTAATTTTCTTTCTTATACTTTTGACTATGTTAAAAAAAAGCTTTGGATTTTTTTTCATAAAGAAAAACTTAATAAGAAATTAAAGATTGAATGCAGACATAAAAAACCTAGAAATTTAGGGGAGAGATTAGCCCTCACTGAGGAGATCTAGAACTGGGTTATGAAGGATGCAGAAATTAAATAGGTTGCTATGCAAGAAGAAAATCCTCCAAGGAGATTCAAAGGGAACAGAGCACAAAGGCAGAAATATAGGTGGCACTTTCAGGGTGAGCAGGACAGCATGGTGGGGCCAGGACTGCACGACACAGGGGAACAGAGCAGTCGTGTGCTAGGTCTTGAGCACACAGGTCCTAAGGCAAAGGAAAGACATGGGCAGAGTTTTGCTTAGGGTGCCAGGAAGGAGACTGGAATTAAAGAAAAAGAGTCTACAGCCAAGATCCGTAGTCAAGGGGTCATTGCCAGGGTGTCACAAAAGTCCCTTCCCATCAAGTGACATTTCACTTCATGCTAAGGTGGCATCATGAAAGCCGAACTGCAATGAAACATTTTGTTATCTCCTTGAAATGTGTTTCAAGGCATGGAAGGTTAAATACCTCTTTTACATCTCTTATTTATTTTAAACCAACTGTGGCATGCAAAATGCTAGATGGCAAATTTGAATTTAAGGACTTCTGGCTTCTTCTGGGAGTAATTAAAAATGTTTCTGTGAGAAGCCAGAACAAAATAAGTCTGCATATTTGAAGATGGAAGTGAGGTCAAAGGACAAAGAGCATCAAAACTTTAGCTCTGGTTTCATCAGGCCTAAAATGATGGTGAACCTATATTGAAACTTCAAGGTTCTACTACTTAAACTTGTTCCATGTGGTTGGTTAGATTGTGAGTACTGCACTCTTTCCTGCACCAGGAGGTCTGAAATACTGCTATTTAGCTTTGGTCAACTGAAACAAGTACTCCTACAAGATAATACAGCCCATGTGAAATTAGAGAGGAACCAGGAGTCAAAGCTCAGATCCATCCAGCCTAGAGTCAGATATTGCACCAGAATCCATGGCCAACTTTCTTTCTACCTGGATGATAGTTTGAGACGCTCAATGAGGCTGAAGCAAACTGGCAAAAATTCTTCACTTCCAGACCCAAAGACTGCTTACTGCAAGTTGAGCAATAGCCATTGAAAAATTAACCTTGTTTTATTACCCAGTAAATTGTCCATTTGTGAGAAAAAATGCTCAAGAACATTATTGTTCATACAAGAGATCATGAGACAGAGAAGACAAAGGCAAGGAAATGAGGACTTATGGAACTCAGAGGTCGGAATTACAATACGTGATAACTAATAGAGGCTGAGACAGAGATAAAGGACAAAAATGGTGGATTCACTCCGTAAATGATTATGCACCATGTGTTCACTATATGTGCAACATTTTGCTGGGTGCGAAGGTTACAATTGTGGAAAACACACCTTATCTCTCACTGTCTGGTAGACATTGCAGACAAGGAGGAAATCATAACAAACTGGAAAAAAAACAGACAATTCTGTGGAAACAGCTAGAAGGGGAATTCTAATATAACCCAGAGGCATCAGAAAAGACTTCCAAGAGGGATCAATTTTAAAATTGAGGCCTAAGAGAGGTACTGTACAAAAGTCAGCCACGTGCGTAGGAATCACAAAGCATGCAGGTGTTTCTAGGCATGGGCTCCAAGTCAGACTTTGCAGATTCAAATCTTGGCCCTGCCATTTGCCAATGGTATGACCTTGAGCAAGTTACTAATTCTTTCTGTGTCTCATTGTGCTTCACAGTTTAGGTGGAGATAAAAATTCCCTCCTCATAGAGTTATGATAAGGACAAAATTAAATAAACAAAGAGCTCTTGGCACAGGGGCTGGCACAAGGAAAGTGTCCAGTGAACAGTACTGCTTTCTTTATTAATAAGGCAGAAGAGCTAAAGGGTAAGAAAGGACAAAGCAAATTCAGGAAAGTAGTTCAGTGATGCCAGAGCATCAGGACATGATAAGTGATGAGCCCGGTGAAGGAAGCAAAGCAAAGTCCAGGAGCTCTTTTAAGGGGGTGTAGAAGGACAACCGTGTGCACAGTGATGTCATTAGACAAGACAGACTTATGAGTGCTATGGTTTGTATTAAGTGTCCCCCCAGAAAGCCCATGTGTTAGACTTGGACTGTGGTGCCACTGGGAAGTGACAGAAACTTTAAGAGGCAGTGCCTAGTGGGAGGAAGTTAGGTCATTGGGGGAGTGCCCTCAAAGGGCATTGTGGGACACAGGACTCTTCCTTTCTCTCTCTTCTCTGCTTTCCAGCCATGCACTGAGCAGTTTTTCTCTGCCAGAGTGGGCTGCCATGCCACATACCCAAAGAAACAGGGTCAACCAAACATGAACTACAACCCCCAAAACTCTGAGCCAGAAATCAACCTTTTATCTTTATAAGTTGATTATCTCAGGTATTTGTTATAATGACAGAAAGCTGACTAACAGAGTGAACTCCAGAGCACTCTTCTGGGGATAAAGTTACAGCAATTCCTTGAGAACCACCTTATGACTACTTTCCTGAGGTGCTCACATTTGCAGCAGGAAGCAAACAATGGAGATGAGATTCGGTTAAAAAGCCTCAAAGATGGAAACACTAAATAGGAAGCAGCACGGGGTCAGGAGTGGCAGGAAACAACAAGGAGACCCAGTCTTGGTCAAAAACTCTTAGAACAGGAATGGGATCCATTTGGAGAGTAGAACAGAGGGAAAGGGCACATCTGCCTGTCAATGGGACTCTGCTTTTGACCCTGCCACTTACATATCTCAAAGCCACTCCCTCTCTCTGTGCTAATAAACAGGAGCTTGACCTAGATTGGTCATTCTCGCTCCAGGAACCACAGACACCCGTGAATTCATGAAGATGCTCACAGAGAATCAGTCTATTCTCCATATACTATTAAAACCCCAAGATAATGCTCATTCTTTCAAACTGATCCCAAGCTCCAGTAGGCATTGCATACCAGTAATTAATTTATAATAACTTGGAGGACAAAATAATTATTGCTTATTAAGTGGAGTTTTTTCTTTTAACAAATTGGAAAATACATAATGAAAGCAGTGCTGGGACTGGAACATACCACGACACTGGAATGAATGGCTGGACAAGGACATTCTGGCCCTTCATGCTGAGATCTGACCTTCACCTACTGTCAGATATCTGGTCTACACAGGTGTATGTCCTCGAGATAAAAATATGGGGCTAAAAGTCACAGACCTGGGTTCAAATTCCAGCTCTTGCACTTCCTAGCTGAATGACCATGGGAAAAGTACTTAACCTCCATAAATCTTAATTTCTTAATATGTACAATTGAGATAAAAATGTAGCATCTTCTCGATGCTGTTGTTGCAGTGAATGAGATAATGCAAATACTAGTCATTGGCATCCTCCTTCCTGAGCTGTGCCAAATCTGCATAGACCCTGAAATATGAATTAGGTAATACATTTCTTTAAATCAATCTATGTTTTTACTTGTATTCCTACCAAGAATGGAATACCAGTATCACCATTCATGGGTAGTAACCCTAAGAACAATAGCAATAAAAATCATCCTGAAATATTTGTCTGGGTAAATAACAATCAAAATTTTGTTAAATTCTAGTGAAATACTACTTCCTGCTGAAGGCTCTGTGCCTGAGGCTGCCTCCTCTTTGCTCCAAAAGGAGATTAACACAAATAAGGAAGGAGTTAAGAATACGAAGGCTTCAAACTGAGGCTTTCTCCTTGAAGTGATCAGGTAGCTCCACAGTAAACAGAAAGGTCCCTGCACAGCTCAGTGTGATCCAATCCCACAGCCGCGTCACCTCATACAACCTCTCAGGACACCTAGGTCACATTTAGGGTGCCCTGAAATAATGCATTCAAAGCACTTGTTCAGAATTGGTGTGAAGTAGCTGGAGACATGTTTATTTTTATTTCTATTGCTCACAAAGCTGACCAACATGGGTCTGGCAAGCCCTCTGCCCACCTGGACCACACTGGGTACTGAGTCTGGAAATGTCACTATAGGAGCCTCTGAAAACCATGTTGCCATTTGCTTCTTCCTAACTTTCAAAGCACTTAGTCATTTTATCTCCTGTGGTGCATCTTTAATTCATCCCTGTCCATCTCCATAAGGGCCACCCATTCTCTGGGCTCAACTCTTATACCAACCCATCCTGTTGCCCCTTGTGCCTCAGGACACACCTGAAAACACCACTCCAAGAAGCTTTTCCAGCTCCTGTGCCAGGCAAGCCCTCTGTGCTGTGCAACCTGGGCCACCTGCACAAGCTTCTGTGTAACCATGGCTTGCTCTGTTGCTGTGTTGGGTTGGTGCCTGTCTTCCCCACATAGTTAGAAATTTCTAGACCCTAGGGACTAAAGATTCATCTTTGTATCCCTTAGTCACAAGAGATGCTTAATTCAGTTTTAGCATATGGATAGAAGAAATGGTGGGTGGATGGAGGGATGGATGGATTGATGGAAGGAAGGATGCAGGATGGGGGATGGAGGAGGGTAAGGTGAGAGGCAGGAGGGACAGAGGGAGGGAGGGAAGGGTGTGTGCATGTGCCGGATCTCATGGCTTCTGACTTTCTGGTTTCCAAAGAAGAAAATAAAAGCAAGTAATTCAGGCTTAGGTTGCCTCACTCCCTTTGCCTGATTTCTGCACGAGCCTTTCACGCACCGGTCATGGCTTTTTTTCTCGTCTCACAAACACTTAAGGACTGGTGCCTCCACAGAAGCTCCCTTGGCTGCTTGCCTGAACACAAACAAGCCCAAGAATAGAGAAAAATAAATAAATAACAACAGCAATGTCCCGTACTTTGAGGTCTGGGAAATGAATTCCAAATGGGAGCTAAATTCATAACCAAATGTTTTGTTCTCGGTGACAGCCAGCTACTTGACTGAACACCTTGCCCCCTCCAGAGGCCACTTAGAAAAGGTCTGCCCAGAGCTTCTCCCAAGTGCTGCTGTCTCCTCTACGCCTTTCTTGGGCACAGAAGAAATTACTGCCAAGAAAAAGCAATCAAACTTTCTACCTTCTGCCTCAGGGTTATTGCTTGGGGCTGATCACTTCTACCTCGGGAATCTTCCAGTTTCTTTGGTATTCGGTTGTGTTGGGGAAGTGTTTGCTCAAACCAGATGAACACCTATATTTGTGTGTCTCTCTCACACACACGTGCACGTGTACAGACATGCATGCACACACATGCAAAGAAATCAGACTTAAAATCTTGCCTTTCGGGTTCCTCGGGGGTCTATGTCTAACCACATGTAACTACTCATGCACCCAGGGACCTGGGAACAGAGTGAGCTTCTTGAGTAGATGAAATTGAGAAGAGGAAGGAGGTGAGCAAGCTCAGAGAAGTGCTGGGAGGGGACACTGGGAACGTGCAGCGTAAGGGAACTCTTTCCCCATACTTGACTGGACGCAGCTGAGTTCCCGTAAAGACGTTGATAGCACTGCTCCTAGACAAGATCCTGGGTTCACTTACCCATTCCCATCCTCTCTAACAACTTCTCAGACCGTGCACTGAGACTCCAGGTTTCAGGTCCCAGGTCTTCTTTCCAGAGTTACAACAGGCAGCCCTTGCCCTTTGCCTTCCACTGACACCCATAGTTGTAAGGTATCCATGACAACGTATGCAGGACCCCTTTGTGGTTATGATGTTATCATGGTCCAAAAGACACATCAGGCTTAAACGCTGTGCAATCATGCAAATGCAGAGCCGGGAAATTTTCAGTGCAAGACCAGGGGGGCGTTATCATCCAGTCTAAGCGGGTCTGGAAGCCACACCAAGCCAAGCTCGACCGTCCTGAAGACTCCAGCTCTGTGCTTGAATTGCTCATCTGAAAACAGGGATATGGCTCATCTTAAAGGGTGAACTATGGTGATTAAATTCAGTTATGTGACACATGTAACATGTAGGTCCTGTTACCAAGTACATGCTCAACAAATATTTGCTGAGCATTAAAAGAATGAATCCCCTTGTTCTGACAACCCCCATCCCCTGACTTAAAGGAAATTCAAACAGATCTTGAACTTGCTCCAAAATCAACTTTCTCCATGGGTGACATCCACGAACCCCTCCTGCTTACCCCCAGGCCCCAATTCCCCCCACCAGATCCTCGGCAGACAGTGGGAGCAGCCAGTTCCATGTACAGGTAATAGAAGGTGTGTTGCCTTAGGAGGATTGAAAATCGACAAAAGTCAGTGCGATTTGATCATCACACACCGAGCACCACCATGCTAAATGTCAGAGTGACATGTCTACCCCAGGGATGAGGGCTCAGGCACTGTGACCCAACCAGGTTCCTGCCTGGCCTCAGAGTCAAGACCTGAGCTCCCCAGCACCCAGAGGAACTCCTACATCTTTATCTGCATCCTTAAACCTTTTGGCCCAAACTGTCTTGAGGAGAACATAGTGTAAGGACAAGAGGTAGCATCCCAGAAAGAGCCTAGACAGGCTATGGAAAAGAGAATAATAATAAGTAAACAATAAAATAAAAGAATTCAGACAGGCCCAGGCCAGAATAATGGGTCCTGTTTATCAGACAGAAGCTTCCCTCTTCCTCTTTACTCCCCCTTGTTTGATATTGCTCAATGGGCCTATTTTCCTGAAAATTGAATTATGAGCCCTGGGAGGCTTTCCTAATGAAGTAGAAAAAGGACACACACACACACACACACACACACAGTACAACTGGAGGAGTTATCTAATTAACCCTTACAAATGAAGAAACTAATGGTCGGAGAGGTAAAGGTATCATCCCAAGGTCACAGAGCAAGTGAGTAGCAAAGAGAGGAAATGAGCACTTAACTGTGGCACTATGAGAGTGCTGGAATTCAGTAAGTGCTTGATAAGCACTAACTGCTACTTCTGTGTTATTCTCATTGTTGGTTGTGACTGTTGCATCATTGTTGCTATTGAAATAAGACCAAGCCTACATCTCCAGGCTTTTGGATAGCTATTCCAGCACCAATTCCCATGTTGAGGACAATGTAGGTGTTCCTCAAATGTCTATGGAATGAATAAACTCACTCCATTCCTTCTTGGGCCACCCACCCTCTGCATGAACATCTCCAGTCTGAGATGCCCTGTCCCACCTCTGGCTTCCTGTTACACAGCTCTGCTTTATAATGAGCCAATTAAAAAAAAATCTATCTCCTGGTCCCTTGTGTCCATTGGTTAGTCAGAGATTTAATCTCCCTAGCACTGATCCTTTACAGAGATTTCGATGTTAAATCAGAACACGTTGGTCCCTGGATAAAAACTATCCAATTAACCTGACTGGTGGTGAAAAAAAAAAAAAAGAATTATCTTTCATCAGTCATTCACTTCGAGAAAGACAAGTTCAGTCTTTATCTTAATGACAAAAGAAGATACCTTCAGTAACTCCAGTTTCAAGCAGAGGATATCTGTTTCTTGGTCAGGCAGTTTTTGTTGCTTATCTATCCCCTACTGTCTACCCCATTTGTCTACTGAGATCACCTGCAGTCTGCCAGCATATCGACCCCTTTTTGAGTGCAGATTGCTCACTGTCAGGTGCCTATCACCCGCCATTTGCCTGCTTCTCACTTGTCCATCACCTTACACCTGTCCATCACCCAACGCACGAGGTTCACTCCCGATCATCCAACAACAGTCAGCAAACTGATCACCGACCACCAGTGAGTGGAGCATGAGCTGCCTGCTGTTGCCTGGAAGTTCACTGTTACAGTACCTGCAGGTTTGATTACACGTGGCTGCCACCATTTTGAGACAACAGCCAGGCCCCGTAAGACCCCTGGCTGGACTGACTGAGCCCCATCTCCAGGATCCCTCAGCCCTACTGATCACTCCCTGCCTCCAGGGCCCTCCCATTGACTGACTGCTCCCTGCTGCCAGGAACCCCAGACCAACTGACTGCGCCCTATCACCAGGAACACAGACAGACTGATTGCACCCAGCCTCCAGGATCCCACAACCACACCAAACACACCAGACCTCCAGGACCCCTGCCTGACCAACTGCATCCCACCTCCAGGACCTTCTGCTGACCATGGCCACACCCTGAGCTGCAGCTCCCCATTTGCCAACACATTTCAAAGCCAGAGCAGCCACGTTGGATAATCCTGGAAGCCGTAGTTCCGAACTTTAGGTGGGGCAAAACCCGTCCTGAGATGCAGGCTGGAGGCTTGAAGCTCATTGTCAGGTACTTCTCATGCATCAGGCTACTGAACTCTGCGAGGTTTCATTACTATATGACTGTTATACTGTAGATTTTCTTTTTTCACCTTATTGAAAAAATTTAAGTTTTTATTTCTTTACTTTTCTTGTTCTCTTTTCCTTTTGTTTACCTGTTCCCTCAGAGTCTCTTTCTTCCTTTTTTGCATGCTAACATCCAATTTCTTTTGACTACACTCTCACCCTTTCTATTATCTAGAACTTCTGTATATTCTTTTCTTATCACATTAACAGCCACATTCTATATCCCTCTGCATCCTCTTTGGCCTCCATTTGAAACTGCAGACCTTATTGCAAATCTGTTTGTTCTACTGAAGATAATATTTGAACTCATTCTATTTATTATGACAATTTTGTTATTGTCCTCATAGGGGCTATTTTGTCTAGGATTGCATAGTGCCTGAATTGGGCACTGTTAATATTGATCTCCCCTTAAAGAAAGGGTTTTGGAAACCTATAGGGCCACTATAAGCCTATAGGGGGAAATCTGTAATACCCCAGATCTGCACTGCTAGAAGGGAAGATACATGAACAACATGAAAAAACAAGGGAAGAAAATGATCCAAACAAATCTAGATTCTATATTAATAGAATCCAATGGCAGTATGTTAGAAGAAATGTCAGAAAAGGACTTCAGATTATACATGATTAAGATGATTCGTGAAGCAAAGGATGAGATAAGAGAGCAAATGCAGGCAATGAATGATAATACCAATAAGCTGACAGAGCAACTGCAGGAAGCAAAAGATCATTTCAACAAAGAGATAGATATTCCAAAAAAAAACAAAAACAAACAGAAATCCTTGAAATGAAGGAAACAATAAACCAAATAAAAAACTCAATGGAAAGCATCACCAAAAGACTAGACCACTTGGAAGACAGAACCTCAGACAATGAAGACAAAATATTTAATCTTGAAAATAAAGGCCCAAATAGAGAAGATGGTAAGAAAACATGAACAGAATCTCCAAGAACTCTGGGACATCATGAAAAGACCAAATGTAAGAATTACTGGGATTGAGGAAGGCACAGAGATACAAACCAAAGGAATGAACAACGTATTCAATGAAATAATATCAGAAAATTTCCCAAACCTGAAGAATGAAATGGAAAATCAAATACAAGAGGCTTACAGAACACCAAATGCATAAAATCACAACAGATCTACACCAAGGCACATTATAATGAAAATGCCTAACATTCAAAATAAAGATAGGATTTTGAAGGCCTCGAGAGAAAAGCACTAGATTACATATAGGGGAAGACCAATATGGATAGCAGCCAACTTCTCAACCCAGACTCTAAAAGCTGGAAGGGCCTGGAACATCGTATTTCAAGTTCTGAAAGAACATGGTTGCCAACCAAGAATCCTATACCCAGCAAAACTAACCTTCAGATTTGAAGATGAAATAAAATCCTTCCATGATAAACAAAAGTTAAAAGAATTTACAAATAGAAAGCCTGCACTACAGAATGTTCTCAACAAAATAGTCCATGAGGAGGAAATGAAAAACAACAATGTAGGTCAGCAAAGGGAGGGACTACCTTAGAGAAAAACCACTCAAAGGAGAAACCAAGCCAACTTAAAAACCAAAAATAAGCCAAATGACTGGGAATACAAACCATATCTCAATAATAACCCTGAACGTTAATGGCCTAAACTCATACATCAAAAGACATAAGACTGGCAGAATGGATTAAAAAGAACGACCCTGCAATAAACTCATTTCATAGAAAAAGACATCCACAGACTAAAGGTGAAAGGAAGGGTAAAAATCTACCATGCACATGGACTCGGTAAGAGTGGGCGTTTCCATCCTTATATCAGATAAAGTGGACTTCAAGTCAAAGTTAGTCAGAAGGGATAAGAAGGACATTTCATACTGCTTAAGGGAACCATAAATCAGAAAGACATAATGATAGTAAATATTTATGCTCCAAACAATGGTGCATCCCTGTACATCAAACAAATCCTTCTCAATTTCAGGAATCACATAGACCACAACACAATAATTCTGGGTGACTTTAATGCACCGCTGTCACTACCAGATAGATCTTCCAAACAAAAACCAACCAAAGAAACCATAGAACTCAATAGCACAATCAATAACCTAGACTTAATAGACATATATAGAATATTCCATCCATCAACGAGCAGATTCACTTTCTTCTCAGCAGCACATGGAACCTTCTCAAAAATAGACCATATGCTATGCCACAAAGCAGCCCTTAGGAAATGCAAAAAATAGAGATACTGCCTTGTGTTCTGTCTGATCATAATGGACTGACAGTAGAAATCAATGACAAAATAAAAAACAGAAATTACTCCAACTCCTGGAGACTAAATAATATGCTATTGAATGAAACACGGATAACAGAAAACATCAGGAGGAGATAAAAATATTCTTAGAGGTCAATGAGAATGATGATACAACATATCAAAAGCTCTGGGACACTGTGAAAGTGGTACTAAGAGGAAAATTCATTTCATGGAGCACATTCCAGAAAAGAATGAAAAGTCAACAACTAAATGACCTAACATTACAGCTCAAAGCCCTAGAAAAAGAAGAACAGAAGAACAGCAAAAGTAGTACAAGACAGGAAATAATTAAAATCAGAGCTGAAATCAATAAAATTGAAATAAAAGAAATAATTCAAAAAACTGAAAAACAAAAGGTTGGTTCTTTGAGAAAGTAAACAAAATAGACAAACCCTTAGCCACACTAACAAAGAGAAGGAGAGAGAAGACTCAAATAACTAAAATTTGTGATGAAATAGGAAATAACACGACAGACATCACTGAGGTACAGAACATAATTAGAAGCTACTTTAATAATCTGTATTCCAACAAAATAGAAGCTACCAAAGACATTGACAAATTTCTAGAGACATATGCTCCTCGCAAACTGAACCAGGAGGACATACACAATTTAAACAGATCAATATCAAGCAATGAAATAGAAGAAGCCATTAAAAATCTACCATCCAAGAAAAGCCCAGGACCAGATGGTTTCTCAGCTGAGTTCTACAAGACCTTCAAAGAAGAATTCATTCCAATACTTATCAAAGTGTTCCAGGAAATAGAAAAGGATGGTATCCTACTGAACTCATTCTATGAAGCTAATATCACCCTCATACCCAAACCAGGAAGGACACATCAAGAAAAGAAAATTTTCGACCAATATCCTTGATGAATATAGATGCAAAGATCCTTAACAAAATATTGGCAAATCGTATCCAAAAACATATTAAGAAAATCGTGCACCACGATCAAGTGGGGTTCATCCCTGGAATGCAAGGATGGTTTACCATCCGTAAATCAATCAATGTAATCCATCATGTCAATAGACTTAAGGATAAGAATCATATGGTCATTTCAATGATGTAGAAAAAGTGTTCGACAAAATACAACACCCCTTCATGCTCAAAACACTAGGAAAAATAGGGAGAGTGGGAACATACCTGCACATTGTAAAGGCTATTTATGCTAAGCCCATGGCCAACATCATTCTTAATGGACAAAAACTGAAACCATTCCATTTAAAAATGGGAACAAGACAGGTATGTCCTCTTTCACCACTTCTATTCAACATTGTCCTTGAAAATCTAGCCAGAGCAATTAGGCAGACCAAAGAAATTAAAGGGATACGAACAGGAAAAGAGGAACTTAATTTGTCATTATTTGCTGATAACATGATTCTATATTTAGAGGATCCAAAAAACTCCTCCAGAGAACTTCTAGACCTCATCAATGAATTCAGCAAAATAGCAGGCTATAAAAACAACATGCATAAATCTAAAGCATTTTTTATACGCAAGCGACGAAACAGCTGAAAGAGAAATGAGGAAAACAACTCCATTTGCAATGTCCTCAAAAAAAAAAATACTTGGGAATCAATCTAAGCAAAAAGGTAAAAGATCTCTACAATGAAAACTACAAAACATTGAAGAAAGAAATTGAGGAAGATCTTAAAAGATGGAAAGATCTCCTATGTTCTTGGATAGGCAGAATTAATATTGTCAAAATGGCCATACTACCAAAAGTGCTATACAGATTCAATGCAATTCCAATTAAAATCCCAATGATGTACCTTACAGAAATAGAGCAAGCAATTATGAAATTCATCTGGAAGAATAAAAAACCCAGAATAGCTAAAGCAATCCTTAGCAGAAAGAGTGAAGCAGGGGGTATTGCAATACCAGATCTTCAACTCTACTACAAAGCAATAGTAACAAAAACGGCATGGTATTGGTACCAAAATAGAAAGGTGGATCAATGGTACAGAATAGAGGACATGGACACAAACCCAAATAAATACAATTTTCTCATACTAGACAAAGGGGCCAAAAATATGCAATGGAGAAAAGATAGCCTCTTCAACAAATGGTGCTGGGAAAACTGGAAATCCGTATGCAACAGAATGAAACTAAACCCCTATCTCTCACACTGCAAAAAAATCAACTCACAATGGATCAAGGACCTTGGAATCAGACCAGAGATCCTGCATCTTATAGAAGAAAAAGTAGGTCCAAATCTTCAACTTGTTGGCTTAGGATCAGACTTCCTTAACAGGACTCCCATAGCACAAGAAATAAAAGCAAGAATCAATAACTGGGATAGATTCAAACTAAAAAGCTTTCTCTCAGCAAAGGAAACTATCAGCAATGCAAAGAGAGACCCTACAGAGTGGGAGAATATCTTTGCCACTCATACATCAGATAGAGCACTAATTTCCAGAATATACAAAGAACTCAAAAAACTCTACACGAAGAATACAAATAACTCAATCAACAAATGGGCTAAGGATATAAACAGACACTTCACTGAAGAAGATCTACAAGCAATCAACAAACATATGAAAAAAATATTCACCATCTTTAGTAATAATAGAAATTTAAATCAAAACTACACTAAGATTCCATCTCACCCCAATTATAATGGTGATTATCAAGAATACAAGCAACAATAGGTGTTGGAGAGGATGTGGGGAAAAAGGTACACTCATACATTGCTAGTGGGGATGAAAATTAGTGCCCCCACTCTGGAAAGCAGTGTGGAGATTCCTTAGAAAACTTGGAATGGAACCACCATTTGACCCAGCTATCCCACTCCATGGCCTATATCCAAATGACTTAAAATCAGCACACTACAGAGATGCAGCCACATCAATGTTCATAGCTGCTCAATTCACAATAGCCAGAGTGTGGAACCAACCTAGGTGTCCTTCAATTGATGAATGGATAAAGAAACTGTGGTATATATATACAATGGAATATTACTCAGCTATAAAGAATAATAAAATTATAGCATTTGCAGGCAAATGGATTAAATTGGAGAATATCATGCTAAGTGAGATAAGCCAATCTCAAAAATCCAAAAGATGAATGATCTCCCTGATAATTGGATGATGACACATAATGGGGGGTGGGAGGGAGGCAGGATTGGAGGAAGGAGGGACTGTATAGAGGGAAAAGAGGGGAGGGGTGGTGGGGAAAGAAAAAAGTACAGAATGAATCAAACCTCATTACCCTATGTTAATGTATGATTACACAAATGGTATGCTGTTACTCCATGTGCAAACAGAAACAAGATGTATATCCCATTTGTTTACAATAAAAATAAATTTAAAAAAAAGATACCTTCATCACGGCAAATCTGCTGCATAAATCAAAACAATAAGTTTGCAGAAGGCAGATATCCTCCATCAGT
Source organism: Sciurus niger (assembly GCA_020740815.1). NCBI lineage: Eukaryota > Metazoa > Chordata > Mammalia > Rodentia > Sciuridae > Sciurus > Sciurus niger. Next base: position 9,023 of record JAHUXG010012631.1, on the reverse strand, counting down.
TATATTGAGAGAAGGCCTCAGTGGGGGCCCATTACCCTGACGGAAACAGAGATAGAAGCTTATCTCCATCAATCTTCCCCCTGAAAAGACAGCACTGATCAGACGTTGGCACATATTTGTGTCTGCAGAGCAGGAAATGAGCAGCAAATAAAAGGGCTGCCTCCGAAGACATCTTTCCGCCACCGCGCACAACTGACGCCATGCAACTCTTGGTTTCCTTAAAGAAGAAGTTCTGCCCTTTATCTGGCTCTCCTGGAAAAGCTGTGATATGACTTTAAAAAGAGCTCAATGCTTCAGATGGGGAAATGAGGCAGGGAGTGGCCAGCCATGGACAGATGCAACATTTAGACAAACGTTTGGTGGTGAGTTATTATTGCTACCAGGCCCACAATAAGCACTGTGCTCAGATGTGATGGTGAGTCAAACAGTTTCTGCTTCTACAACCCTTAAATAGGGAGGAGAGAGGAGATTAGGACACACAGGTTCGGAGGGACATCAAACCTTGTCCAGGACCCAAAAAGGTGGTGCTCATCTGTGATCCCAGTTACTCAGGAGGCCAAGGCAGGAGGATCCCAAGTTCAAGGCCGGCCCCAGCAACTTAGTGAAACCCTGGCTCAAAATAAGAACTAACAAGGGCTGGGGATGGAGCTCAGTGGTGGAGCACTTGCCTAGCATGTGCAAAGCCTGGGGTTCAATTCCAAGGACCACAATAATAACACCTAGTCCAGGGAGCAGCCAAACAGGGACTATGACCCAAGAAGGGTCAGTTTCAAAGAGAGAACCGCAGCTGTGAGGCAGGCATGGTGCTGAGAATGTCACCAGCAAAGCATGTGCAGGCACTAATCCCAGCTCGGCCAGGAGGCCTCTAAACCAGGAGGCCAGGGGGATGGCGCTTCCAGATGTCTCCAGATGCCACAGGCTCCTGGGCTTTCTGCCTTCTGGAGTTGCACAGGGTAAGCACTGAGATGTCACAGATTTGACCATGACACTGTAAGATAACAGGTTCTCACACTGACTCTGTGGTTTGCCTAGCTTCTCGGCAGCTCTTATAATGCACACACTGTCCCTAGCCCTCCGAGGCAGCCTCTCTGCCTGTCAAAGAGAAAGAGAGCATTTCTCTCTCCAGTCTTCCTCCTTCAGCTGAAGTCTCTGGACCTGAAGCAATTAGCCTTGGCCAGGAAGAAGAGGACTGCAAGTGCCCAGGGAAAGAGAAGGTGCTTCCCCCTCACCCCCCAGCACTGTTGCTGTCGACACTGGGGACTGACTCGGCAGGGTGCATGAGTGTCCTTATTTAAGGCATCTCTTCTTTGTCAGTGTATTTATCAGGGTCCTCCAGAGAAACAGAACCAACAGAACCAACAGGGGAGATACTCCACGGTTCGACCTGTGCTTTTTCAACTTTACCGTGCTACAAAAGGGGTAAGCATTTAGTAGAAACCACGCTGCAATTCTGCATTCTGACCTTTTCCCAGGCTGGCCATAAGTGGCGTGATGTCCTGTACAAAGCTGGGCAGTGGCGGCAGCTGCCCTCAGCCCTGCCACCAGGAGAGGAATCCACTGAGGCTCTGCTGGGCGCTGTGCTGCTGAGCCAGGGTGCTGGGTAGGCCGGGCACACTGAATGCATTTCCCAGCTGCAATGTGTTCAACTTATGAGAGGCTTATCAGGAGGTGACCTCATCACAGGTTGAGGAGTAACTGGATTTATGAGACAGAAAGAGAGATTTACTATGAGACAGTGGCTCGTATGGTTATAGAGGGCAGGAAGTACAATGATTTGCCTTCTGCTGGCTAAAGACCCAAGAAAGCCAGGGATGTTGTTCCAGCCCAAATCTGAAGAACCAGGGGAGCTGGTGACAGAAACCCCAGTTTCAGGGCAGGAAAAGACCAATGCCCCAGCTCAAGTAGGCAGGCAGGAGGGGCTGACCCCTTCCTTCTGCTTTCTCCTCTGTTTAGGAGCTGAATGGTCTGAATGATGTCCGTTCAGGGGGGAAGAGCCATCTACTTCAGTTAATGCACTGATTCTGATGCTGATCTCATCCAAAAACATCCTTGCAGGTGCCCCAGGAATGATGTCTTCTCTGGTCATGCCTGCTCAAGCTGGCAGAGTGAAATTAACCCTGTGAACCATTTTCTCCCCCAAGTTTGAGGCCAGTTTTCTGAGCCCCACTTTTGCTAGTGAGGAATGCTTTGCCTTTTCTCGGTCAACAAAATTTATTAAATTTATTCTGTTATAAATTGGCTCCTTCAGGGGGGCCAAGATGGCGGACTAGAGGGCGGCTGCATTTCACGTTGCTCCAGGACGCAAAATTCAAAAGAGGAGATAGTGAGAGACTTGGGACCAACTCAAAGCCGCCTGGTGAGTCTCTCCCACTGGGGAGGCGTCCCGGATGGGGCAGTAGCCCCGGAACGCAGGGAACTTTGTGAAGTAGAGTTGCTCGGCGAGATGCCCCTCCCCCCCACTGGAGCAGTAAACACGGACAACTGGGATCATCGTAGAGGAGGCGGCTCAGCACAGTGCTTGGACTCGGAGCAACCACTGGGGCTCCGGGTGGCTGCCTGAGGAGGAGCTGCATGGCGAGCTGTGTGGACGCAGAACGAACACTTCTGAACACCGGGGGGTTGCCCGGAGGAAGAGGAGGAGCGCGGCGGGTTGCTTGACCTAGGAGTGACTGCATCAGAGCCACAGGCAGTTGCCAAAGGAACAGCTGCGTGGCGAGCTGTTTGAACTCAGAACGACTGCTCCAGAACACTGGTGGCCTGCCTGGAGGAGGAGAGCGGTGGGACGCTTGGTGTAGGAGTGACTGCATCAGAGCCACAGGTGGTTGCCAGAGGAGGAGGCGAGTGGTGAGTTGATTGGACTAAAAGCAACCGCACCTGAACACCGGTGGCCTGCCTGGAGGAGGAGCGTGGTGGGTCACTTGGTCTCGGAGCCACCGCTCCTGAACACCAGGGGGCTAACCCAAGGAGGAGGAGGAGGAACAGGGTGGGTCACTTGGACTTGGAGTGACTGCCTAGGGCTACGGGTGGTTGGCGGGAGGAGGAGACCCGAAGTGAGTTGTTTGGACTCCTAGTGACTGCATCGGAAACTGGGAAGCTGTCCGGAGGAGGAGGTGTGTGGCGGGTCTCTGGGTCTCGGAGCTCTTGTACGGGGCTCCAGGTGGTGGATCAGAGGAGGGCAGCATAGCCAGGCGATTGGTGCAGAGCAGGGTCCCAGGATCTAGGTGGCTTCTTGCTGGAAGAGCCACACAGAGACATGCCTAGGGGCGGAGCGAAGTTTCCAGGGCTGCAGGCAGATTCTCTGGGAGAGGCAGCCTAAGGAGACTCGCCTGTGAAGGGTGAGGTTCCCAGGCCCAGGATGTAGGTCCGGGCCCCTGGGATCATTGCAGAGGAAGACAGCCCAGCCCAGGTGGTAGTTGTAGATTGAGGGGAACCTCTAGGAGGGCAACTGACCAGCGAGACGTCCCCACCGAGTGAGTCTCCCCGGCCGGGGGAGGTTTTCCCACAGGGACGGTAAAACCAGAGACACAGGCACAAACAGGCCTTGCCTCAGTCCGCAGTCTAGTTCCCCATTGGATGACCATTGGTCAACAAGTGGAGGCACCTCTGCCCACTAGCAGGAAATATACGCCACCTGAGGGTCACCACCCCTAGAGAGGCAGCTTCTTCATGGAGTTCTGCATTATCAACCTCCTCCAAGACTTCAGGCTACTGAAGGATAAGAGGGGATATACTAGCAATCTTCAGGGACATTATAAGTTGGTAGAGGAAATCTGCAATATCTTAATGACCCACTGATTCCTGAACAATATGAGAAAACAAGGGAAGAAGATGCCCCAAACAAATCTAGATGTTACATCAATAATATCCAACGACAGCATGGCAGAAGAAATGACAAAAAGGGAGTTCAGAATGTACATAATTAAAATGATTAGGGAAGCAAACGATGAGATGAAAGAGCAAATGCAGGCATTGAATGATCGCACCAATCGACAGTTAACAGAGCAAATTCAGGAAGCAAAAGATCATTTCAATACAGACTTAGAGATATTGAAAAAAAAACCAAACAGAAATCCTTGAAATGAAGGAAACAATAAATCAAATTAAGAACTCCATAGAAAGCATAACCAATAGGATAGAACACCTGGAAGACAGAACTTCAGATATTGAACACAAAATATTTAACCTTGAAAACAAAGTTGAACAAACAGAGAAGATGGTAAGAAATCATGAACAGAATCTCCAAGAACTATGGGATATCATGAAAAGGCCAAATTTGAGAATTATTGGGATTGAGGAAGGCTTAGAGAAACAAACCAAAGGAATGAACAATCTATTCAATGAAATAATATCAGAAAATTTCCCAAATCTGAAGAATGAAATGGAAAATCAAGTCCAAGAGGCTTATAGGACTCCAAATACACAAAATTACAACAGACCCACACCAAGGCACATTATAATGAAAATACCTAACATACAAAATAAAGACAGAATTTTAAAGGCTGTGAGAGAAAAGAACCAAATTACATTCAGGGGGAAACCAATACGGATATCAGCAGATTTTTCAATCCAGACCCTAAAAGCTGGAAGGGCCTGGAACAACATTTTTCAAGCTCTGAAAGAAAATGGATGCCAACCAAGAATCTTATACCCAGCAAAACTTACCTTCAAATTTGACGATGAAATAAAATCATTCCATGATAAACAAAAGCTAAAAGAATTTACAAAAAGAAAGCCAGCATTACAGAACATTCTCAGCAAAATATTTCATGAGGAAGAGATAAAAACAAAGAAGCAAATCAGCAAAGGGAGGAATTATCCTAAAGGAACTGTCAAATAAAGGAGGAACCAAGATGTGTCAAAAATTTTAAATATGAACCAAATGACTGGGAATACAAATCATATCTCAATAATAACCCTGAATGTTAATGGCCTGAATTCATCAATCAAAAGACATAGACTGGCAGATTGGATTAAAAAGAAAGATCCAACAATATGTTGCCTGCAAGAGACTCACCTCATAGAAAGAGATACCCATAGACTAAAGGTGAAAGGATGGGGAAAAACATACCATGCACATGGACTCAGCAAAAAAGCTGGAGTATCCATCCTCATTTCAGATAATGTGGACTTCAAGCCAATGTTAGAAGGGATAAAGAAGGACATTTCATACTGCTTAAGGGAAGCATAAATCAGCAAGATATAACAATCATAAACATCTATGCCCCAAACAGTGGCTCATCCATGTATGTTAAACAAATCCTTCTCAATTTTAGAAACCAAATAGACCATAACACAATAATACTAGGTGATTTTAACACGCCTCTCTCACCACTGGACAGATCTTCCAAACAAAAATTGAACAAAGAAACCATAGATCTCAATAACACAATCAATAATTTAGACTTAACAGACATTTATAAAATATACCATCCAACCAAGAGCGAATACACTTTCTTCTCAGCAGCACATGGATCCTTCTCTAAAATAGACCATATATTATGCCACAAAGCTAATGTCAGCAAATACAAGAAGATAGAGACACTACCTTGTATTCTATCAGATCATAATGGATTGAAGTTACAAATTAATGAAAGAGTAAAAACAGAAACTACTCCAACACCTGGAGATTAAACAATATGCTATTATATGATGAATGGATAACAGAAGATATTAGGAAGGAAATTAAAAAATTCTTAGAGGTAAACGAGAACAAAGAAACATCATATCAAAATCTCTGGGACACTATGAAAGCAGTACTTAGAGGAAGATTTATTTCATGGAGCGCATTTAATAAAAGAAGTAAAACTCAAAAAATAAATGACCTAACACTACAGCTCAAAGCCCTAGAAAAAGAAGAACAGACCAACACCAAAAGTAGTAGAAGGCAGGAAATAGTTAAACTGAGAGCTGAAATCAACGAAATTGAAACGAAAGAAACAATACAAAATATTGACAAAAAAAATAGTTGGTTCTTCGAAAAAATAAACAAAATTGATAAACCTTTAGCCACACTAACAAAGAGAAGACGAGAGAAAACCCAAATCACTAAAATTCGGAATGAACAAGGAAATATCACAACAGACACGACTGAAATACAAAACATAATTAGAAGCTATTTTGAAAATCTATACTCCAACAAAAAATAGAAAATTTCGAAGACATCAACAGGTTTCTAGAGACATATGAATTGCCTAAACTGAACGAGGAGGACATACACAATTTAAATAGACCAATTTCAAGTAATGAAATAGAAGAAGTCATCAAAAGCCTACCAACAAAGAAAAGTCCAGGACCAGATGGGTTCTCAGCCGAGTTCTACAAAACTTTAAAGAAGAGCTCATTCCAATACTTCTCAAAGTATTCCAGAAAATAGAAGAGGAGGGAACCCTCCCAAACTCATTCTATGAAGCCAATATTACCCTGATACCTAAACCAGACAGAGACACATCGAGGAAAGAAAATTTCAGACCAATATCCTTAATGAACATCGACGCAAAAATTCTCAACAAAATTTTAGCAAATCGCATACAAAAACATATTAAAAAGATAGTGCACCATGATCAAGTGGGTTTCATCCCAGGGATGCAAGGTTGGTTCAACATCAGGAAATCAATAAATGTAATTCACCATATCAATAGACTTAAAGTCAAGAATCACATGATTATTTCAATAGATGCAGAAAAAGCATTTGATAAAATACAGCATCCCTTCATGCTCAAAACACTAGAAAAAATAGGGATAGTGGGAACATTCCTTAACATTGTAAAGGCCATCTACGCTAAACCCATGGCTAATATCATTCTAAATGGTGAAAAACTGAAAGCATTCCCTCTAAAAACTGGAACAAGGCAGGGATGCCCTCTTTCACCACTTCTATTCAATATCGTCCTTGAAACTCTAGCCAGAGCAATTAGAACAGACCAAAGAAATTAAAGGGATACAAATAGGAAAAGAAGAACTCAAACTATCCCTATTTGCTGATGATATGATTGTATACTTAGAGGAACCAGGAAATTCCACCAGAAAACTTTTAGAACTCATAAGTGAATTCAGTAAAGTAGCAGGATATAAGATCAATGCTCATAAATCTAATGCATTTTTATACATAAGTGATGAATCTTCAGAAAGAGAAATTAGGAAAACTACCCCATTCACAATAGCTTCGAAAAAAATAAAGTATTTAGGAATCAATCTCACAAAAGAGGTGAAAGACCTCTACAATGAGAACTACAGAACACTAAAGAAAGAAATTAAAGAAAACCTTAGAAGATGGAAAGATCTCCCATGTTCTTGGATAGGAAGAATTAATATTGTCAAAATGGCCATACTACCAAAAGTGCTATACAGATTCAATGCAATTCCAATTAAAATCCCAATGATGTACCTTACAGAAATAGAGCAAGCAATTATGAAATTCATCTGGAAGAATAAAAAACCCAGAATAGCTAAAGCAATCCTTGGCAGAAAGAGTGAAGCAGGGGGTATCGCAATACCAGATCTTCAACTCTACTACAAAGCAATAGTAACAAAAACGGCATGGTATTGGTACCAAAATAGAAAGGTGGATCAATGGTACAGAATAGAGGACATGGACACAAACCCAAATAAATACAATTTTCTCATACTAGACAAATGTTCCAACAATATGCAATGGAGAAAAGATAGCCTCTTCAACAAATGGTGCTGGGAGAATTGGAAATCAATGTGCAACAGAATGAAACTAAACCCATATTTCTCACCATGCATGAAACTAAACTCAAAATGGATTAAAGACCTCGGAATCAGACCAGAGACCTTGCATCTTATAGAAGAAAAAGTAGGTCCAGATCTTCAACATGTTGGCTTAGGACCAGACTTCCTCAACAGGACTACCATAAGCACAAGAAATAAAAGCAAGAATCAATAACTGGGATAGATTCAAACTTAAAAGTTTTCTCTCAGCAAAGGAAACTATCAGCAATGCGAAGAGAGAGCCTACAGAGTAGGAGAAAATCTTTGCCAATCATACTTCAGATAGAGCACTAATCTCCAGAATCTATAAAGAACTCAAAAAACTCTACACCAAGAATGCAAGTAATCCAATCGACAAATGGGCTAAGGAAATGAATAGACACTTCACAGAAGAAGATCTACAAGCAATCAACAAACATATGGAAAATGTTCAACATCTCTAGTAATAAGAGAAATGCAAATCAAAACCACCCTAAGATTCCATCTCACCCCAATTAGAATGGCAATTATCAAGAATACAACCAACAACAGGTGTTGGCGAGGATGTGGGGAGAAGGGTACACTCTTACATTGCTGGTGGGGCTGCAAATTAGTGCAGCCACTCTGGAAAGCAGTGTGGAGATTCCTTAGAAACTTGGAATGGAACCACCATTTGACCCAGCTATCCCACTCCTCGGCCTATACCCAAAGGACTTAAAATCAGCATATTACAGAGATACAGCCACATCAATGTTCATAGCTGCTCAGTTCACAATAGCCAGAGTGTGGAACCAACCTACATGTCCTTCAATTGATGAATGGATAAAGAAACTGTGGTATATATATGTACAATGGAATATTACTCAGCCATAAAGAATGATAAAATTATGGCATTTGCAGGCAAATGGATGAAACTGGAGAATATCATGCTAAGTGAGATAAGCCAATCTCAAAAAACCAAAGGAAGAATGATATCGCTAATAAGTGGATGATGACACATAATGGGGGGTGGGAAGGTTAGTGTTGGGGTTGGAGTTGGTTTTAGGGAGGGGGGCAGGAATGGAGGAAGGAAGGACTGTATAGATGGAGGGGAAGGGTGGGAGGGGAGGGGGGGAAGGGAAAAAATGGCAGAATGAATCAAACAACATTACTCTATGTAGATTTATGATTACACAAATGGTATGCCTTTACGCCATGTACAGACAGAGAAACAACATGTATCCCATTTGTTTACAATTTTATAATAAAAATAAATAAATAAATAAAAAAAAAGAATGCACCCCATCCTAAATATCAAGCAACGAGTATCAGAA